>SJYA01001479.1:1821019-1866318 GCA_006410615.1 Neotragus moschatus | reverse complement strand
GGCTCCAAAATCACTGCAGATGGTGATTGCAGCCATGAAATTAAAAGATGCTTACTCCTTGGAAGGAAAGTTTTGACCAACCTAGATAGCATATTCAAAAGCAGAGACATTACTTTGCCAACAAAGGTCCATCTAGTCAAGGCTATGGTTTTTCCAGTGGTCATGTATGGATGTGAGAGTTGGACTGTGAAGAAAGCTGAGCACCGAAGAATTGACGCTTTTGAACTGTGGTGTTGGAGAAGACTCTTGATAGTCCCTTGGACTGCAAGGAGATCCAAGTAGTCCATCCTAAAGCAGATCAGTCCTGGGTGTTCATTGGAAGGACTGATGTTGAAGCTGAAACTCCAATACTTTGGCCACCTGATGTGAAGAGCTGACTCACTGGAAAAGATCCTGATGCTGGGAAAGATTGCAGGCAGAAGGAAAAGGGTATGACAGAGGATGAGATGGTTGGATGGCATCACCAACTCAATGGACATGGATTTGGGTAAACTCCAGGAGTTGGTGATAGACAGGGAGGCCTGGCATGCTGCAGTTCACAGGGTTGCAAAGAGTCGGACATGACTGAGCGACTGAACTGAACTGACTGAAGTATCAGATATGCTCCTGGTTCTTTTTTTCTTTTTCTTTTTTTTTTAAGAGTACAGTTTTGTTTTGGTTGTTTTTTAGTTTTGCCTGTGCTGAGTTTTCCTTGCTGTGCAGATTTTTCTCTAGTTTTGGCAAACGGGCTACTCTTGAGTTGCAGCGTTTGGGCTTCTCATTGCAGTGGCTTCTCTTATTATGGCGCACGATCTCTTAAGTACATGAGCTTCAGCAGTTGTCGCTACTGGGCTCTAGCACACAGGCTTAATAGTTGGGGCACATGGGCTTAGTTGTTCTTCAGCACGTGGGATCTTTCTCGGCATGTGGGATCCCGGATCAGGAATCAAAGCCACATCTCCTGCATTGGCAGGCAGGTTCTTTACCACTGAGCCACCAGGGAAGCCTTAACAAATGAACTTGTTCATTCTTTCCCCAGTTGGCTTAGTCTAAGAATATACCACTCTGTCAGCAAGGGAATCCCAGAGGGGAGGATGGGCAGTGATGGAATTTGAGGAAACCTCACCCTAACAACAGCCAGTCTTCATTCTTCTCCTTAAAGCATGGGTAATAGACAGTTAACTTATGTGTACAAGATATCACAGTTTAAACAATATGTAATAAACTAGATATGCTTTCAAAAGACCTATAATGTATATATTGTTTTTATTTCTAAGGACATTACAACATTTGTTTCTGAATGGTTAAGAAATATACAAAATAACAGATACAAATGTCCTAGAGAATGATCTGTTGTTAAGATAGCAATTAACTCCATGAATACTCTTAAGGCACTTAGCACTAACCATGGCTCCCTCATTATATATTTACTAGACTATGCTATTGCCAACCATCTAAGGAATTCACATTCCCACAGGGAAATGAGCTCTTTAGCTGGTTTCATGTGTACATATTTTATTTAAAAAAGCATCAGTTAGTACAAACTTTGGTAGAAAATTCCATAGATATTAACAACTTGTGTGACTCTTTTGTTCGTTTCAACATAAAAATCAGGAACATGGAGTTATGTTTGCATGTATGTGATACATATACATATTTTCATATATATATGAAATTATTAAGGCTCTTTGTATTGACTGTCTCCCAACCAGTCTTTTAAATTTTCAGAAAGAAAAGATTTATCCTCTAATAGAATTATTTCTAATTAAAAATAGGAATGTCAGTTTTTCTCCATCAGTATATTCTTTGCAGGGCACATATGAGGATGTTGATCATCATTTGTAGTAGTAGATGTTGAAGCAATCTAGACGCCCATCATTTGGATAATGAATGCTAAAGGTAGTAGATACATTTGAAGAATTGCCATTGTTAGGCAGTTAGAATAGGAAAAAGAAGTCCAAAATAGTGGTGGCTAAAAGACAAAGAAAGGGAAAAGCCCACGAAAATAGAACAAAGGAAGGTCCAAGGACTGGGAGTGAGAACCTCAGGTAAAACAAACCGCCCTCCTAGCTAGCCCATTTTACATAAGGCAGGCTCAGGGGAGGAGAAAAAAAGTATAAAAAGAGGAGCCAAAATTGAGTCTTTCTCTTCGAGTCTTTTGGTTCGGCCCGCCCTCATGCCTCAAGGATGTATTTTCCTTTGCTTGCCAAATAAAACTGAGCTGTAACACTGAGATATAACACTGGTCTGTCCATTGCTTCAAATTTTTGCCGCAGAGAGACAGAACCAGGGAAATTACAAACTCCTCTGACACCATACAGTGGTGAGAAATATATGAAAATATACTTTTAGGTGAAAAATGTAAGAAACAAGTCAAGACAATATTACTTATGTAAACGAAAAACACATACCCACAACACATATTTCTAAAGTCACATATCTATTCAAAGGTATATTAAAGACATCAGAAGTGCATGTCAAACAGTGAGGGGCTGGACCAGTTGGGGGTGGTTGGCATCTTTCTCTATTCCTATTCAGTCTCTTTGTGTAGTCTTTCCAGTTTGTTGACCTCAGGATGGCTGGCCTCTTAGACCGTGTGCTTTCAGTGCCCCTTAGCACTGGTTTTCAGACTTTGGCAAGCAACAGAATCTCAGAAGGGTTTTTAAAAACACAGATTTGGGGGATTCACTCAAGAATTTCTGTTTCAGTAGGTGAGGATGATGTCCAGCAAACTGAATTTCTCACAAATGTGCAGGTAATTGCTGGCATTTCTGGTACTAGACCCACACTTTGAAACCCAGAGTTATAGAAGAAGGCATATGTAACCACAGGAGATGAAATTATTAGAATGCTTCTAATACTGGCAGTATTCTCAGCCACTTCCTAAACATACCCCACCAAATGGCCTTAAGGTCATCTTGTCACCAAGACATTAAAAAATACATTGAAGATGGGCCATCATCGTTCTTCCATTTCCTAGATTTTTGACATTATCAATTAATCTTTGGGTGTTTGGTTACTTGCTATCATAAGAAAAAAAAAATAAAAAGAAAGTACTTCTTTACAGAAGAATGCAGGCTAATAAACACAAACATTTCCATAAAATTGGAATCATCACCATTCTGCAATCCCCAAGGTATTATTTGTGTGCTTAGTCATTCAGTCATGTCCAGCTCTTTGTGACCTCATGGACTGTAGCCCTCCAAGCTTATCTGTCCTTGGGATTCTCCAGGCAAGAATACTGGAATGGGTAAGCCATCTTCCTCTTCCAGGGGATCTTCCTAACCCAGGAATCAAACCTGCATCTCCTGTGTCTCCTGCATTGTAGGCAGATTCTTACATACTGAGCCATTCAGGAAGGTAAAAAAAATTCTTAATTATAAAATTATATGAATGATTGTCAAGGAGCAATATATTCTCAGAATGTAACATTTCATTTTATCTTATATGAAAGAGTAACTGTGGGTTTAGCATGGAACTTTCTAAGGCACAGCAAGAACTAATTATAAGTAGTTGCTTCCTGGTGTGGTCAAACAGCAGAATATAATATTACCTATTAATATGAAGTAGTCTTGCCAACAATGTTTAATCTGAATCTAATCAAACCTTAAGACATAACCTTGGCCCATTCCCCAGCCACCACATCATCTGCAATGGTTGATGGCTCCTACAGACCAGCTTTCACCTACCTATACCAGCCCCCCCACCCAAAGCAATGGTGAGCCATTTCCAGAGACCACACTCGGCTTGTCCACACCTTTCTGAACTGGTGGGTGATTCTAACAGACTAGTTCTGGCCACTCCCTCTCAAAACTCTTCACCACTAGCAGGCTTTTGAAGAGGTCTTTTCCTTGGCAGTGAGAGGCTATGCACCTGCTGCTTCTGGACCTGTTAGCTTCAGCTTTCACCCCTTTTAGAAGATAATTACATTCTACTACTTAATAATACTTGATATCAAATTTTTCCTGTTCAAATAATTGGTGTGTTTGTGCTTTTTTTCCCCCTGACAGGACCTTTGCTGATTATCAGTGTTCAGTTCAGTCACTCAGTCATGTCCAGCCATGACCGCTCTGAGGCCCTATGGACTGCAGCATGCCAGGTTTCTCTANTACTTAATAATACTTGATATCAAATTTTTCCTGTTCAAATAATTGGTGTGTTTGTGCTTTTTTTCCCCCTGACAGGACCTTTGCTGATTATCAGTGTTCAGTTCAGTCACTCAGTCATGTCCAGCCATGACCGCTCTGAGGCCCTATGGACTGCAGCATGCCAGGTTTCTCTATCCATCACCAACTCCCAGAACTTGCTCAAACTCATGTCCATTGAGTCAGTGATGCCATCCAACCATCTCATCCTCTGGACCCCTCTTCCTCCTGTCTTCAGTCTTTCTCAGCATCAGGGTATTTTCCAATGAGTCAGTTCTTCGCATCAGGGGGCCAAAGTATTGGGGTTTCAGCTTCAGCATCAGTCCTCCCAGTGAATATTCAGGATGGATTTCCTTTAGGATGGACTGGTTGGATCTGCTTGCAGTCCAAGCGACTCTCAAGAGTCTTCTCCAACACCACAGTTCAAAACCATCAATTCTTCAGCACTCAGCTTTCTTTACAGTTCAGCTCTCATATCCATATGTGACTACTGGAAAAACCATATCTTGGAATATATTTCTTATTGCTGATTATGCCACACAACAAACATAAGATCAGTATTCATAATAAATTAATAATTCCTACAATCAATATGAAAAAGACAATCTAATAGAAAAATCAAGAAAAGATCTAAGTAGGCTTTCCATAGAAAAATTAATGGTCAATGAATATATAAAATGTAAAAAACATTCAACTTCATAAGCATATCACTTTGCAGTAGTTGCGGAGAGCTGTTGGATCAACAGAAATTTATATAACATTGGTGAGATGAAAAGGCTTCCCAGGTGTTACAGTGGTTAAAGAATCCACTTGCCAATGTAGGAGATGCAAAAGATGTAGTTTCCATCCCTGGGTCAGGAAGATCCCCTGGAGGAGGAAATAGCAACCCACTCCAGTATTCTTGCCTGGAAAATTCTACGGACAGAGGAGCCTAGCAGGATACAGTCCATGGAGTACAAAGAGTCAGATATGACTGAGGAACTAAGCATGCATGGGTGAGGGGAAGACCAATTTGGCAGTATCTCTAAAAGTTGAACATTGTTAGAATGGGTGACCCAGCAACTATACACTTAGATGACTTCTAACTATGCGCCCAAGAGAAACTCTGGGCATATGCACACCAGGAGACACAAGAATGCTCCTCATCTCTATGTTCCCAACAGGAGAGGGAAGAAAAGGAAAAAACAAACGTCCATAGTGACAGCAGAAGAATGGATAAATAAACTGTAATGCATTTACGCAACAGGATATCACAAAGATGTTACAACAAACTGGAAAAAAAAAAAAAGCAACACAATTAATATCTCTTGGAGATATAATACTGAGGGAAGAGAACAAATCCAAGAATACTACTTAAAATATCCTGATACTCTCTCAATTCCTCCCACCCTCTCCTTCCCCGACTGCGTCCCCTGGTCTGTTCTCTATTGTCTACATCTCTATTTCTGCCTTGAAAATAGGTTCATCAGTACTATTTTCTAAATTCCATATATATGTGTTAACATATGATATTTGTTTTTCTCCTTCTGACTTACTTCACATTGTATAACAGACTCTATTCTACCCACTCACTAGAACTGACTCAGATGCATTCCTTTTATAGCTGAGTAACATTCCATGGCATATATATACCACACCTTCTTTATCCATTCATCTGTCAAGGACATCTAGACTGCTTCTATGTCCTAAATACTGTAAATAGTATTTACTGCAATGAACACTGGGGATTCACATGTCCTTTTCAATTATGAGTAACACTGAAAGAAATACATTACCATATGTAAAATAGACAGCTAATGGGAAGTTGCTGCTTAACACAGGGAGCTCAACCCAATCTGTGGCAACCTAGAGGGGTGGGATGGGGTGGAGGTAGGAAGGAGGTTCAAGAGAGAAGGGACATAGGTATACTTATGGCTGATTCACATTGTTGTATGTAAGAAATGAATACAACATTGTAAAGTGATTATCCTCCAATAAAAAACGAAAAAGAAAAAATACAGTGATGTAAAAATGGAAAATAATATGCCACTATAGATATTTTAGGGCTCAAAAACAAACTGCACAATACTTTTTTCCCACAGTGATAACTTTTTTAACATTTTAATTAATTAATAAATTTTTGGCTGTGCTAGGTCTTTGTTGCTGCGTGGGTTTTTCTCTAGCTGTGGCCAGCAGGAGCTACTCTCTAGTTGTGGTGCAAGGCTTCTCACTGCAGTGGCTTCTCTTGTTGCAGAGCACAGGTTCTAGGGCATGTGGGCTTTGTTAGTTGCAGCTCCTGGGCTCTAGAGCACAGGCTCAATAGTTGCGGGACATGGGCTTAGCAGCTCCCCG
Source organism: Neotragus moschatus (assembly GCA_006410615.1). Classification (NCBI taxonomy): domain Eukaryota; kingdom Metazoa; phylum Chordata; class Mammalia; order Artiodactyla; family Bovidae; genus Neotragus; species Neotragus moschatus. The sequence goes on along the minus strand of SJYA01001479.1, from coordinate 1,859,863 downwards.
ACTCATGGGATCTTCCCAGACCAGCGATGGAACCCATGTCTCCTGCATTGGCAGGCAGATTCTTTACCACTAAGCTACCAGGAAAGCCCTGAGCAATGTGTTTTTAACCATCACACATATAGATGTTAAAACTGTATTAAATATGTAATCTACATATAATTACATATCAAATCATGTAGTTTAAAAAACAATAAAGGAAAAAGACAACAATGCTCTACACAGGTCATGATTTTAAAAAAAATGAAAGAAAGCCAGCGGTACTACATGGTGATGGACTCTGTGGGTTTTGAAAAAAGACAGGAGGGAGGTGTACCAAACCAAATTCTCTTCAATCACCTCCATAAGCAAAATCTGAAGTTCATTAATTAATCAGTAAACATATTGGTATTTTATTTTGAGATAAAGACCAAAAGGAATATTAGAACAAGGAAGAAAAGAGTTAACATAGTTGAATTTGTCAGATAGAATAGAAGAAACTTAGATCCAGCCTTGTTACTTTTCTTCCTAGCCCCTATGAGAGTTTTGTTTTCTCTTTTAAAATAACTTTGTTACAGCTTATGCTATAATAAAATATCTTAATTATGTAAAGAATTATAAAATGCAAAGCTATAAAAGAAATAATTGGGACCAGAGTTTAGAAACCCTGGGAGGATGAGGAGTTGGGGTCCTGGAGAGCAAGAGCATTGGGGCAACAGAAATTTCTATTTTAATCTGGATTCTGCTACCAATGACTTGACCTGCTACGGTAAGTAATTAAACTTTCTTGTCAGACCACCTCGTCTGTAAGAGTTTGAATAGGTCATCACTGAAGTGCATTCCCATCCTAAAATTAATTTTTTCTAAAACTGTTCCAGTGTACCATGTAACTTTTGGTCATAATATTATTTGCTTTTAGGTGAGCACTCATATGGATCCATCAGATCTTTGCCTCCATCTCTGTTAGACTTCCCATGCCTGGTAGCTTGGGAACATTTGCTGAGAAAAAGTTCTCTTTACTTTGGGATCTTTCAAAAAGTAATGGGGGATGTCTTCCCTATGTTCTCTGCTGTATCCCCCATCAAAAATGTGTGCTGTTGGGAGAGGAATTGAAGACAGGAAGGAGGGAGGGCTGGAGAGGCAGAGTGCTGCACTTCTTTGTCAGGAACTTCCACCTTTGTGACTCGGTGTTACAATTCTTATGTTGCTGGCAGAATAACTGATGTTCCAGATCTCTTGAGCTCCGCACAAAGATTGTACACTTAGAACATCAAAGCTTAAGAAAATAGTAGGTTTCATATTAAGGGCTTCTCTTTTATTTACTTTTAATTGGAGGATACTTGGTTTACAATGTTGTGTTGGTTTCTGCTGTACAACAACGTGAATCAGTCATAGGTACACATATGTCCCCTCCCTCGTGAGCTTCCCTTCCACCCTCCACCCTGTCCCACCCCTCTAGGTTATCACAGAGCAACCGAGCTGAGTACTAAAAGTTTCCTTCTCTTTTGGCTTCCGGGTTATAGAGGATGCAGTTACTCTGAAATAATTTCCCATATATCAACAGTGGTGGCAGCCTCAGGGATAGTTTATGCCAACCTGGGGGAGTGAGCACACCCAGACACCAGGCAGATCTCCATCCTTGCTGAGCCAAATGACTGGGTTCAGGTCATCCTGCTATTAATTAGCATCTTAATGGCACTCCTCAGCTCCACTTTTAGCCCAGCCTTTAGATCTATATTCATAGAAAGTTTCCTTAAAAAGCAAGACAATTCATGCTTCTCAAAGAAAATTGAGGCTCTGAGTTTTACAAACAAGTAGTCAAAGCCTTTCAGGTCTTCCCTGATGGCTCAGTGGTAAAGAATCCACCTGCCAAGGCAGGAGATGCAGATTTGATCCCTGGCCTGAGAAGATCCCTGGAGAAGGAAATAGCAACCCACTCCAGTATTATTGCCTGGAGAACCCCATGGACAGAGGGGCCTGGCAGGCTACAGTCCATGGGGTTGCAAAGAGACAGACATGACTTAGCCACGAACAAGTCAAAGCCTTTTATACCTACACTCCTGGTGAATAGTCCACCATTGCACCATGTACTATCCTATTTATTGGTTATGTTTATCACTCAATTCTGTATCCTTAAAGGCCTCAGGTACCAATAAAACAAAATTACACTGCTCACAATCACTCTGGCAATTTTAACTCTGCACATTTTATTCTTGGACATTTTGTTTTGGTTGTTGTTTTCACATTTGTCATCCCATTAGAAATTGTGATCAAGTGTGCCTGCCTAGCTTCTGTTTCTCTTTTTTTTTATATAACGGTGTAGCTTCTAGTGGTTTTTATGCTATATTTTCCAGGGAAATTTAATTATATGGAAGTTTATAATCTGGAATAAGCTCATAAGAGTGAGCTTCACTCACTCTTGGTTGAGTAACTTCAACCAAACTACTATAGAGTCACAAATCCCACAGCCTTGTGCTTGGATTATGAAAGAAAAATTCATGGTGAGTTTTTTTTAATTCAACCAGATTATAACTGACTTTGTCAAGTCTACTGCACATGCAACTGCAAGATGATAACTCTACTATCTTTTGAAAATTAAGTTATAATGCATTTGATGTCACTTCATTTAACACAATGAGTATATATTAAACAATTGTTTTGTGCAGGATTGTGTGAGCACTGGAAGCGATATCAAAGTGGGTTAGAAAAAAAAAAGACTCTTTCCAAATGGGGAAGCTTTCTTCTAAAACAGCTGGAAACAAGTGGTACAGGGTAATGAAACCAAATACGATGGTAATGTGGAAGGGGAGAGGCTTCATTTCACTTCAGGGGTCTTGGATGGTTTTGAGGATAGAAGGCTTAAGTTGACCCCTTAAGAACTGGTGAGAACTTCAGAGAAGGATATGTACATGAAACAAAAATAGATTCCAGCAAAGATGAAGAGCTGTATAATTTTAGTACAGAGACACACTTATACCATGTAATTCATAACATATATCACAAATATATGTGTTAAGAAAAATACTAAAACCCTCAATAGAAAAGTAAAAGATATATTTACAGATGAGGAAATGTATGTGACTAATTTAACCATGAAATATGTTCAAGTTCACAGTCAAAAAAAAATGCAAATTCAAACAATCATAATATTTTAAGCATTTTTTAATTGTAAAGAGTCTCAGAAGATACTGTTCAGGACCTTCAAGAAATAATGAAATTGTCACCCTTGCGTAAACTGGTACAACATCTAGAAAATAGTTTCATATTATAAATTAAGAGCCACAGAAAACTTCATATCTTTTGTGCCCTTAAGTTATTCTATATCTACTAATCTGTCCTAAGGGAAAAATCAAAGTATGTCTAAGATTTATGTGCAATGATTTTCATCATGAAAAAAATCCCTTACAAAAGCAGAAGGGTTAAATAAGCTATACTACACATTTCTGATGGCATACCAGTATATATGTATATACATTTTATATATATCTACGTATTCAGAGAAATACTGTGTAGAAATGCACCAAAATGTTTATAATAGTTATTTCTGGATGAAACTAGAGTTTTTTCTTCTCTATCTTTAATTTTCTATATTTTCCTTAGTTGAGTATGTAATGCTTTTATCTTTAGGAAAAGATAACTCTTCAAACAAATTTGGTATCTTTCTTTTCTTTCCTCTTTTACATCTGATCCAACACATTTTATAAATACAACAGCATGTCTATGATAGTACTGGTTTTCAGTACTTGGAATTCACATTTCCTTCACAAAGGAAGTTCAGCACTTCATAAGTAGTAGCACTTACCCAAATCAACTCCAAACCTGCCTTCTACTTCATAGAAATTTCTCTCAAGTCAACACCCTGAGTTATCGTCAGAGACTTAAGACTTTTCTACTCCATACTCTAGGCCTTTTATCTAAGAATTAACCCAAGAAAGAGAAAGTGGGACTTGAGTATAACTTTATAAGCAAGAAATACCTCAACCAAAAACTTTTTCTTTAAATTCCAGGCTTCCATTTATGCAAAACAAATCATGTAACTCTGAGTTACCACCACCCCATCTACCTAGAAGAAGAGACATTTCAAATTAGTGTCCAAATGCAGGGAACCTGACCTTATCAAAGAAACCCTCATCATACATGTTAACATCTAATCCTTTTAAATAGGATTACACAAATGATGAGTTTCCCAGGCAGCTCAGTGGGTAAAGAATCCACCTGCAATGCAGGAGACACAGGAGACATGGGCTCAATCCCTGGGTCAGGAAGATCTCTGGAGGAGGGCATGGCAACTCACTCCAGGTATTCTTGCCTGGAGAGTTCCATGGACAGAGGAGCCTGGTGGGCTACAGTCCACAGGGTTGCAAAGAATTGAACACGACTGAAGGGACAGAGCACACATGCAAACGAATGCTGGGTAGGGAATATTTTCACATACTTGGGAAGTCTCGAAAATCTAGGATAATTTTATTCACTCTCAGTATTTCTGTTAGATTCCATAAGACCAAAAAAAAAAAAAAAAAAAAAGAGGTGGTGGCAGGGGCAGGGGCAAATGCTGAGTTCCAAAAGGAAGACAATTCAGCCTTCATAGAAAGGTGGTATACCTTCACAAAAGAAGATGCATGTGAGTGTTTGGACAGAGACCAATATTGGGTAAAACTATGTAGCTAGCAAGAAACTCAGTCTACAAACTCAGGCATAAAGGAAAAATTACTTCATTTTCATGAATTCAATCCAAGTTCTACCTTAGAGCCTATCTCACTGGAGGTAAATTCTGTTTGGATCATTGGTGGTGGCTTAGTTGTTAGGTCATGTCCAACCCATGGACTGTAGCCAGCCAGACTCCTTTGTCCATGGAATTCCCCAAGAATACTGGAGTGGGTTGCCATTTCCTTCTCCAGGGGATCTTCCTGACCCAGGGATTGAATCTGGGTCTCCTGCATTGCAGGTAGATTCTTCATTAGGACCCTAATCCCATTTCAGAGCTTTGTCAGAAGCCAGAAGGCACTCCGGGAGTCTGGAGAAAAATGACCTCTAATATCCCTTTTCCCATGGCTGCTGTTCAGTTCAGTTCAGTCCAGTCGTTCAGTAGTGTCTGACTCTTTGCGACCCCATGAATCACAGCACGCCAGGCCTCCCTGTCCATCACCAACTCCCAGAGTTCACTCAGATTCACATCCATCGAGTCAGTGATGCCATCCAGCCATCTCATCTTCTGTCGTCCCCTTCTCCTCCTGCCCCTAATCCCTCCCAGCATCAGAGTTTTTCCAATGAGTCAACTCTTCCCGTGAGGTGGCCAAAGTACTGGAGCTTCAGCTTTAGCATCCTCATTAAGCAAGCCTGACAAAGTCTCTTAAACTCTTAGCTTGCATGCCTTGCACCTGACATGGGATCCTCCAGGACACTGGCCACTTTGGTTTTTACGATCTCACCTTCATAGGTTCACTGTGCAGCCATCCTGGAACTGCCGATTCCGAATTCTCTCAGCCCCTTCTGCTCCCTGCTTCCAGGCTGAGGAAGTCCCCTCTTGCCTCAGCTACTCCATGCTCTTCTGCTTCTTTTCACGAACTCTCTACTTCCACTTGTTCTTTCACAATGAGCTGTGAAAGCCCATTATACCCAGAGCCTAAATATTAAAAACTGTTTTCTCTTTCCCTAAGGGCAGGAAGGGCTGTCTCTTTAAACTCTCCAGGATGGTGAGGAAATATTTTGATTTATATTTCTAGGGCATCGAAGGTAAAACAAAATTTATGAAGAGTCAAATTGAACACGTCAGAACCTACACATCCTGCTCTCTCCATGTTTATTTTCTCAAGTTCTGTCTTATTATGTGCCTCACAATCATACTTGTTCCACATTATTTTCATCCACCCATTTTTTTTTCCTTCCTCAAAACATTTTACTGTGTCTGAAGTCCACACAGCTTCATGCTTCTCTGTTTACCAGTGGAAGCAACTTCAAGATCGAGACAAGTGTTTTTTTGTATTTTATCCATTTAAATTTTATATTATGTCTTTTCAAGTTATTCTAAATTCTTTCCATTCTCTACTTCTGGTTTCTTTTGAGCATCTTCTGGGATTAGGAAGTGCTGTCAGGATAAGAGGTCTCATACAGATGGCATCTCACTGTCAGAATCTTGTCCCACAAGCCCTTCCTGAAATGTCCAGGATCCTTCTGCACACAAGTGAACAACTTCCTGAGCCAAAGGCAAAAATAGACAAACAGAAGTTTGCACTCTCTCTTATCCTGACAGAATCATGCTTTCCTGTATTAACTCTAGGACCTCTTCCCACCCTTCAGTTACATTCTTTCCCCTGTGGGTGTGAAGGTCTGGCCTGAGAAATGCTGTCCTAACAGCAATTCCATCCCCATGAGGACATTCGTTGTTCAACCTTAAAAGGAATACAGATCTCAGCATTTGAGTGTTTCCAATACACTTCTTTCAGCAAAATGTATGTCATGAATTTTATTTTTAAGACTTTATAGCTTTTCCTATTATTTATAATATTGGTGAAAATAATTCTAGCTGAGAGTGACAGAAACCAACACAAGGACATGCCAGAAGCCAAAAATCGGCAAGCATCCATGAATCTCTCTTTCTCCTCGCAATTTTGTCTGTGTGTCTGCTGACTTCTCTCTTGGGATAGCCTGGGTTTTTCATTTTTCCATTCACAGAGCAGCCCTTTTTTACAGGAAGGAGAAGTTTCCTGTTTTTCCTGTTGTTGTTTTCACTAAAAGAATCAAAGTGGTTATTTATAAAGATTTTTGTTTAAATTCCACATGGGAGGACTTCCCGGTGGTACAGTGGATAAGAATCTGTGTGCCAGTGCAAGGGACACAGGTTCAAACCCTGATCCTGGAAGATTCCTTATGCCACAGCGCAAATAATCCTGTGTACCAAAACTACCAAAGCCCATGTGCCTAGAGCCTGTTTTCTGCAACAAGAGAAACCACCTCAATGAGAAGCCCGTGTACCACAACTAGAGAGTAGCCCTCGCTCACAAAACTAGAGAAAGCCTGTACACAGCAACAAAGACCCAGAGCAACCAAAAGTAGATAAATTTAAAACTTCCACATGGGAGCATTTGGTTTATTAAACCAAGTAGAGCTCAAATTTGTAATCTTAAATAATTTGTTCCATTTTTAACCTGGTAGGATTTTTAAAATAAAAACTAAACAAACAAACCAACTGTAAAATGCAGCAGCAATAGGCTTGAGCTGGTTTCTTCTACCCATATTGAGCTTTTAACAAACAATACAGGATTTCTTGAGCCAGCTTCCCAGTGGTTTAAATTACTTACAAGAGATGACTTATTTCACTTTGTCCACAAAGGTCCATCTAGTCAAAGCTATGGTTTTTCCAGTAGTCATGTATGGATGTGAGAGGTGGACTATAAAGAAAGCTAAGTGTCAAAGAATTGATGCTTTTGAACTGTGGTGTTGGAGAAGACTCTTGAGAGTCTTGTACTGCAAGGAGATCCAAGCAGTCCATCCTAAAGCAGATCAGTCCTGGGTGTTCATTGGAAGGACTGATGTTGAAGCTGAAAATCCTTTGGCCAATCCTTTGGCCACCTGATGCGAAGAGCTGACTCATTCAAAAAGACCCTGATGCTGGGAAAGATTGAGGTCAGGAGGAAAAGGGGATGACAGAAGATGAGATGGTTGGATGGCATTACTGACTCAATGGACATGGGTTTGGGTAGACTTCAGTAGTTGGTGATGGACAGGGAGGCCTGGCATGCTGTGGTTCATGGGGTCACAAAGAGTCAGACATGACTGAGCAACTGAACTGAACTGATTTCACCATTATCAAGAGGCATAAAGAAGTGAAATAATCCTAAGTAGATAGGATCATTGACATCTCTGATTTAGTTCAAGAAATCTAAATAGGTAGATCAAAGGGAAGCCAAGTCTCTATTAAAAGCAAGCCTCCTCCATCCCAGCTGTACCCAAGTGAGGAAGGAAAAAGAAGAGGGATGTAGCAGCCTGGTGGGCTCTGGGCATAATCTTAAGGAGGATTATTTTTCTACTTTGCATTCAACTACTGTGCTCTCAGCCTCTTTTTTAATTAGATGCAACCACTTCTGATCTGAAATGTGCTTATACGTCTAGGATTTCCATTTACCTCAGACATCCTATTTGAGCTCGTCTCAGACTGAGCTCTCATGGCCTGCTGGAGCGTAAGTGTTGATGCTCAGCATGATGATGACATGGGTTATCTCATGATCATCACTGGAGGTGAGACAGGGTAAGAGGCTTTATATTGAAAAAGAAGACTAAGGAAGAGAATCTGGGTGGTGCTATTGTATGAAGAGACAGAGGCATATTTGGGATTTGAGGTTAAAATGCAGCCTGAAAGGGCTTCCACCCAAACTCTGGAAGGCATCTCCCTGTTCACTGAAGTATCACGTCCATCACATCACATGCAGTTCCTCCGCATCCTATATAGGGTTAAAAAATAGCAGTGGCTTTGCCTATATTCCTGTGCTATTGTTGTTTCGCCACTAAGTTGTGTCCAACTCTTTTTGCCACCCCATGGACTATAGCCTGCCAGGCTCCTCTGTCTGTGGTATTTCCCAGGCAAGAATACTGAGTGGGTTGCCATTTCCTACTCCAGGGGATCGTCCCAACCCAGGGAACAAACCAGCATCTCCTGCTGGACAGGCAGATTCTTTTAGCACTGAATCACCTGGGAAGCATACCTGGTTCAAAATTGGGAAAGAAGTACATCAAGGCTGTATATTGTCAACTTGCTTATTTAACTTATATGCAGAGTATATCATGTGAAATGCTGGGCTGGATGAATCACAAGGTGGAATCAAGATTGTCAGGAAAAATATCAATAGCCTCAGATATGCAGATGACACCACCCTTGTAGTAGAAAGTGAAGAGGAACTAAAGAGCCTCTTGATGAAGGTGAAAGAGGACAGTGAAAAAGCTGGCTTAAAACTTAACATCCAAAAAACAAAGATCATGGTATCCAGTCCCATCACTTCAAGGCATACTGATGGGGAAACAATGGGAAAAGTGACATATTTTACTGCAGATGATGACTTCAGCCATGAAATTAAAAGATGTTTCTCCTTGGAAGAAAAGCTATGACAAACCTAGACAGCATATTAAAAGCAGAGACACTACTTTGCTGACAAAGGTCCATCTAGTGAAAGTTATGGTTTTTCCAGTAGTCATGTATGGATGTGAGAGTTGGACCATAAAGAAGGCTGAGCACCGAACAACAGATGCTTTTGAACCGTGGTATTGGAGAAGAGTCTTGAGAGTTCCTTGGATTGTAAGATCAAACCAGTCAATCCTGAAGGAAATCAGCCCTGAATATTCATTGGAAGGACTGATGTTGAAGTTGAAACTTCAATACTTTGGCCACCTGATGCGAAGAGCCAACTCACTGAAAAAGAAACCCTGATGCTGGGGAAGACTGAAGGCAAAAGAAGAAGGAGACAGCAGAGGATGAGATGGTTAGACAGCATCACCTACTCAATGAACATGAATATGAGCAAACTCCAGGAAACAGTGGAGGACTGAAGAACCTGGTGTGCTGCAGTCCATGAAACTGCAGAGTCGGACACGACTTGGTGACTGAACAACAGTAGCTGTTTTTCTACAAATAATTTGGAACTCAGATTCCTTCTCTGAAATACTCAAAGTTAATACAGGTGGGATGTTTCTGCTGCTGCTGCTGCTAAATCGCTTCCTGTCTGACTCTGTGCGAACCCATAGATGGCAGCCCACTATCAACACCCATTTCCCTTCATGCAGCCACGCCTTCCCTAACAAGTCTCAAGTTTCATAGTCTCTTGCTCCAGGCCTCGCTACTGCAGCTGGAGGGCAGGTTTGTAGGCTCTGAAAACAGACTACCCTGTTCATCTTCCTGGCTCCTTCTCTTAAGCAGGGTGACTTACCTAAACTCTGCAGTGGTCATGTCATCCTAAAAATGGAGACAAAACAATAACAGTGCCTAATTCACAGAAGGATCAAAGGAATTTTTTTAAATTCCTTTTATAAATAAATGACTAGCAGATTATAAACCCTTGCCCTTAGATATGGCTATCACTTATAAAAATCAATGGGATTTTAACATCTACAAAGAAAATGTAAAGTCTATAGAATAGAGAAAAAAACATAAGTCTTGATTTTAAAAATAAAAATAGCCATTCACAAGTTGCTCTGGGACACACATTGGGTAAGTGTTGATACGTAAGTTATTCAGGGCCATCATGAATAAGAGAGTAACTTTTGCCCCTCTTTCAAGGTCATTGTTCTTTAGAAAAGCAAACACCTTGGCTTCAGGCCCTTCCATGGCCACAATTTCTTGTACCCATGAAAGCATCCTTTTTACCAAATCATCCTGGGTCACTGGTCTCAAGACACTTCCACAGCCAAGTTATCTACTGGGCACAAATCTATTGCTTTTTTCCACTTAGCTAAGATTGGAAAATATCCTGATGCTGCGAAAGATTGAAGGCAGGAGGAGAAGGGGACAACAGAGGATGAGATGGCTGGATGGCATCACCAACTCAATGGACATGAGTTTGAGCAAGCTCCAGGAGTTGGTGATGGACAGGGAAACTTGGCATGCTGCAGTCCATGGGGTCACACAGAGTCAGACACGACTGAACGACTGAACTGATTGAAGATGGATCTACTGTGCTGATAGTCTACAAAATTTCATTTTCATTCAGTATCAAGTACTTCAGGTTTATAAAAATATAAATGCCATGTTTTAAAAACAGGAATTCAGGAAATATTGAATTATAATATCAGAAAAAAGACTGAACCACCCTTGGTTATCCAAAAAGCCAACATATCCAAAATTTGATAGCTCCCTTGCCTTTTGCTTTACGGAGCGAATGAAGGAGTAATTTCCTAAGTTGATGAGACTACATGACATATAAATTCAGTGACAGAACACATCTGAAAAGGAGAGAATCCAAGAAATCTTGGTTTAGAAAACATGACATCAGAAAAGAAGCTGATATTTACAAAGATTTGCACCTTGGCCATGACCTGTAAAATGTAATTCCTACTATAATAAAAATAAACTTTGTTTTCTGTTACAGTACAATTTAAATTTTCCCGTTATACATAGACAAGGACTTAAAGATGACAGATAAAAAAGAAAACAGATGGAGACATTGGAGGATATGACTGTGAGAAGATCATTTTTTTCCCTTCATTTGTATTTCATGTGGTTTAGAAAATAAATTTTAAAACAAAATTATAGGAAAACATTGTTTTCTCTATTAATTCAAACGTTGCTTATGACATTCACTATAAAGGATTGAATATAAATTTAACTGTAAACATTTTAACGATGATCATTAAAAGTCCTCCTAACTGAAAACAGAACTGAGAACATGAAATAGTATTGAATGATTCAGAGTTAAATTCAATCCATAATTCCAGTGGCTTTTTAGACTGTAAGTATCTCCAAGAGTCTATTCATTCAAGAGAAAAAGTGAACTGTCAGATGTAGAAGTGCATGTTAATTGTTTCAGAAATAAAAATAACTTGATAAAATAAACATCTTCAGTTCCCAACTATTAACACTGAAATATTCATTTTAAATGTCCTAAATTTCCCTGTCTTTGGTTAAAGCTGATCTTATCAGCAAATAAACATAGAATATAAATACAAAACTTGAAAAAAAACAATAAACTTAAGACATACCAATCCAATGGAAAATGTGGGAAGCATTCAAGAGATAAATTACGCATCAGCAGAGAATACCTCCATCGTTAGCTCTTAAATCAGAATGAATGTTTCAGCCCTGAACTTCTTTCTCAGCCACATAGTGAAGTTCTTTTTTTTTTTTTTAATGAAACAAAAGATGAATATTTTTAATGAAAAAAGGTACAACTCACGAAGAAGATAAACATCATAACCATTAGACACATAACAACAAAGAAACAGACACATAGAGCAAAAATCAGAAGAGATATAAGGGAAAAGAAAAAGTATGTAATCACAGTGAGACATATTAACATTTCTCTGAGAACATTTTATCAAGTGCAGTGGAGCTCTTTTCCAGAGTCTCAAGAGTCTTATCTCCTTTCACAGCCATTTGCCTACCAAGGATGAACAGGAAGACTAGTGACTATATCTGCTTACTAAGGAAATTAGAATGAAGGTCACCCATCACATACTGTACCGCAGTGACTGCTACAGACAGGGCGGCACTACAGAGATAGTAAATGACTCTAGCTGGGGCCTTAGGGAAGGCTTTACAGGTAAGATGGGAAATGAGTTTCCTCTTAAACTATTACCCACAGATGATGGCTCACAGGGAGTCTGTGGAGACAGATTTTGAGGTCATCTCCATAATTAATCAGTGTGTGTGTAGTGGATGGAGGTGCAATTACAGTTTAAGGGCACATATTTTATGTTTCTGGAACATCTTCAAGCTATGCCTGATAACCTGCAATTTCCTCAGTGTACCCTGTTCTAATGCCTGTGCCTTTGTTTGTGCTCCTCCCTCTGCCTGGTACACCCTCCTGGGTCTGGCTTCACTGCCACATGGCCCTGCCAGTTCCAAAGACGGAAATGTGAGTAGAGACAGACAACTCTCCCCTTTCTGTTCCAGAACAAAACAATCAAGGAAATGTGAAAATAGAGACTAAGGATTTCAGCCCTGGAAATGAACCACTGAAACAGCAGAAATTTCAAGAGGTATCTATCAGATACAGAGCAGACCTGTCCAGACTGAAGAACAGCACAGAATTTGGCTGTCCCATCACCACATGAAGGAAGAAGCCTGACCTCTGAGAAAATGAAGTGGGAAAAAAAAAAAAAAGAAAACACCTCACAAATAATTCCTTGATTGGAAGAGCAAAAGCAGGTTGTGAGATAGGAGGAGGTGAGGGACCAGGTCAGCCTGGTTGGTTCTGGGTGTTGGGAGAGAGGGTAGTGGAGGCCGGTAGAAAGTCCCCAAAGTAAGGGCAGCTCCAATGAGCCAAAAGCCAGCGGTGGAATGGGAACACACCAAGCATCTGAGACAGAGCTTGAATCTGGGCCAGCCATGTTGAGGGGTCAGAAGCCAAGTAAACAAGGTCTCTACCATTACTTCATGGCAAATAGATGGGGTAACAATGGGAACAATGACAGGGGGAGAAGGGGATGACAGAGGATGAGATGGCTGGATGGCATCACCAACTCGATGGACATGAATTTGAGCAAGCTCTGGGAGATGGTGATGGACAGGGAAGCCTGGTGNCACCTCACAAATAATTCCTTGATTGGAAGAGCAAAAGCAGGTTGTGAGATAGGAGGAGGTGAGGGACCAGGTCAGCCTGGTTGGTTCTGGGTGTTGGGAGAGAGGGTAGTGGAGGCCGGTAGAAAGTCCCCAAAGTAAGGGCAGCTCCAATGAGCCAAAAGCCAGCGGTGGAATGGGAACACACCAAGCATCTGAGACAGAGCTTGAATCTGGGCCAGCCATGTTGAGGGGTCAGAAGCCAAGTAAACAAGGTCTCTACCATTACTTCATGGCAAATAGATGGGGTAACAATGGGAACAATGACAGGGGGAGAAGGGGATGACAGAGGATGAGATGGCTGGATGGCATCACCAACTCGATGGACATGAATTTGAGCAAGCTCTGGGAGATGGTGATGGACAGGGAAGCCTGGTGTGCTACAGTGCATGGGGTTGCAAAGAGTTGGACACGACTGAGCAACTGAACTGAACTGATCTACCACCTGTGACACTTGTTTATTTTTTCCCAGAGAAAATTTTTTAAAGTGTTTTTAAATTAAAGTTTTGAAAATAAAAGTAATATTAAAATTAGAGAAAACCAGAAATGTATAGAATACAAAGCTGCCTCTAATTTCTTATTCAGCATATATATGTGTGTGTGCATGTGTGCTAAGTCACTTCAATGATTTCTGACTCTTAACAACCCCATGGGCTGTAGCCCTCCAGGCTCCTCTGTCCATGGGATTCTCCAGGCAAGAATACTGGAGTGTGTTTCTATGCCTTCTTCCAGGGATCTCCCTGACCCAGGGACAGAACCCATGTCTCTTTATGTTTGCATATACCTACCTAATAAATTTTGAAAAGATCACTTTTTATGACCTGCATTATATTACTCCAAACTTGTTTTATGCATATATATCTCTACTCACATATTTAATAAATGGGTTCACACTATTTTACAATCTGATATTTTCACTCAAAACATATTTTGAAAAGCCTTCCATGATAGCACATTTGGATCTTTTTCATGACTATAGAGTATTTGCTGTATGAATATAACATGAGCTATCTAATTTGTAATATATGAATATATAAGCTTTTCCCAATATTTCTGTAAATATAAACAATGCTTCTGTGGTATATATGTGAATATTTCTAATGGATAAATTTTTCTAAGTAGTGTCATTTGCTCAAAAAACATGCATATTTTAAATTTTAATAGATATTGTCAAATTTACATTCCCACCCACAATATATACAATATAGGAGATCCTTTCCTCACACCACTGACAATAGAGGAATATCCATCTAAATGTCTAACAGCAGAGAACTGCTTAAGTCAACTTTATCATACACACATGAGAAAACTGTATGCAACAACTTAAAATTATGGTGTGAACGAGTATTTAGTCATTTAAGAATATGCTGATGATACATTTTTAAGGGAGAAAAAAGAACAGTGTAAGAAAATACTATTCTTACGCTTATATTATGATGCTGTCTTCTGAACTCTAATTTCTTCACCAATATAATGAAGTCCCATTTTGACAGAACCAAAGTGAGATAATTCTTTTGAAAAAGATAAGTAAACCACAAAGTTTCTGACAAATGATGTGTCTCTAAGTGAAGTTAATGTTGACATTTTCCCCAAATCTATGAGTCAACGGGATAATGCAGACCAGCAGCTTTGTTACATACAGGGCCAACCAGAGACAGCGAATGCACACAATTTTTGCTCTCTCTGTTGGCTACCTGACATCTTTGACAAACATGGGGACCTTGAGGACTTAAAGACTCAACATGGAACAGTCTACACAGATTTGCAGAGGGTGTGGGTTTTCCCTCAAGAGCTCTCCCAGGCTCCTTTTCTTCACATTTCCAACCTACCACTTCTAAGAGCATTCAACTTTGCCACAGAACTTTGCCTAACCAACCAAGTCACAAATTACTTTTTTTTTTCCCATTCTTCTATACTTCTGAACATTTAATTTCTCAATGGCTTGCACAGATACTTCACTGCCATGTATGTCAGTTTTGAGTCAGGCAGATTAGTCTAGATCTTTGTCCTACCTGAGTCCGTGACCTTAGGCTGGTTACTTACACCCTCTGAGCCTCAATTTCTTCATTTTAAAAATGGGGACCATTAAATTTATCTTAGAAAAGATTATTCATGTAGAGTACTTTATATAATGTCTACCACAAATAAGACTGCAATAAACGTTAACACTGTTATTATTGATATTATTTCTAACATACTCAAAGGCATGTGGCCAGATCTTATCTCAACAAGATTAAGTATACAATACTTGTTTTAAATAAATTTATCTAGATTTACATACCTTTTATAAACTTGGCCCAGTATTATTTTCTTTAGGCAACAACATTTTGTACAGGTTCATGCTCAATATCACTGTATTAAAATAACGAAACACAAGAGATTACAAATGGAAAGGCAAATACTTCTTTGGGCTAGAAAATGGGGGCTGGGAAGCTGAAGTAAGACAGAACACGCAGAAGAATATGCATGTTTCTCAAAAAAAAAAAACGTGTCATGGACCTGAATTATTAACTAGACTGATTTGAGTCAGGAGAACTAAAATCTTCACAGCAGGATATAAAACATTGAGAGCTGAGATACATACATATATAAATAGATGATCGATAATTATAGATATAAGTATAGAATATGGACTATATGCCTATATGTTTATCTCAGCCCAAGCTGATCTCTTCAGCATTTGTATAATATTATGAGAGTTCCCAGATATCCTAGTTTCCTCTTAATCAACCAAGTAAGTGTCATTCAGAGTTTAGGTCTCAGCAAAACGTCTGGGCTAAAATTTGACTTAATGATGTCAGAGAGTCTCAAAGCAGTTTGCACTGAGTGAAGCAAAACATTGCCTCCAGTCTCCAGGGTGCTAACCCTCAGTGGAGAGGTACTCAAGCATATAGTAACATTTCCAGCAGCAGTTCTCAGTTTCAGAATGATTTCAACAACTTCAAAACCATCCTTTCTTTCGCGTAGCCCTATTTGCATGTTTTTAGCCCAATCATGGGAGAAATGAGCTGCCTGTTTTTAAACAACATCCCTGCTTTGTGACTGGTAACAAGCTGCATCTGGGCAAGACTGCTAATTGGCAATTTTAAAGACACGTGGGGCCAAGAAGGTCTCCTGAGCAGTGATCAACAGACCTAACGGGAAAGGGAACATTGGGGATTCATAGTAGAATGTGTCTGTTTTGTCTACTTATCTATTTCATTTATTTTAAAGGGATGAATTTAAAAGAGTAAGCCTCACAAAGATTCCATTTCTTACAAAAAGCACAACCTGCATTTTAATGTCCTATACTTAATATGAAGTAAGTTGCAATATATACAGTATGACATTATTTTAACCCCACTAAGTGCTTTGATGTGGAACTGCTCAAAGAACTTAAATTCATTAAGCTTACCCAATGTTTGGTTTTTCTCAGACTCAGTTAAATTGATATTTCAAATATAAGAACTAGATTTATAATTAGACTTTAGTCCCACATTGGGTACTGATGAAATATTTGTCTATTTACTAACCATAATCAACTGCAAAAATAAAATTGATGTACTCAGATCATACTCAGAAGTTTAATTTTCCTTTTAGGGTTCAGTTCAGTTGCTCAGTTGTGTCCGACTTTTTGCGACCCCATGAATCGCAGCACGCCAGTCCTCTCTGTCCATCACCAACTCCCAGAGTTCACTCAAACTCATGTCCATTGAGTTGGTAATGCCATCCAGCCATCTCATCCTCTATCGCCCCCTTTTCCTCCTGCCCCCAATCCCTCCCAGCATCAGAGTCTTTTCCAATGAGTCAACTCTTCACATGAGGTGTCCAAAGTACTAGAGTTTCAGCTTTAGCATCATTTCTTCCAAAGAACATCCAGGGCTGATCCAATGAGTCCTTAAGCAAGGGAGGAGAGCAGAGAAAGAGAAAGCAGAATCCATTTACCTATATAGGGACAACATTCCTGGGGTCAGCTACTGAATACCATAGCTGCTAAAAAATATTCCACAGTTTTAACATTATAACAGCCAGAAAATTAGTAGAATAGAAAAGGTTATACACTTATTTCAGAGAAGGCAATGGCACCCCACTCCAGTACTCTTGCCTGGAAAATCCTATGGACAGAGGAGCCTGGTGGGCTGCAGTCTGGCAAAGAGTTGGACACGACTGAGCGACTTCACTTTCACTTTTCACTTTCATGCATTGGAGAAGGAAATGGCAACCCACTCCAGTGCTCTTGCCTGGAGAATCCCAGGGATGTGGGAGCCTGGTGGGCTGCCGTCTATGGGGTCGCACAGAGTCACACACGACTGAAGCGATACAGCCGCAGCAGCAGCAGCAGCATACACCTATTTCCCACAGCATCTTGGCCTGGATTTTTCTACTTCAGTAGAAAACTCTGGAGAGGTAATGATATATGAGGGGGTATCTATCCATACACCTAGTATCATCTTTTACCTGAGGGAAAAGTTTGGAGTCAAGTCTCATTTTTATTTGTGTTAGTTAAACCTACTGAAAGTTTTTAAAGACATACATTGTAAATTCATGTAAGGTTTACATGAGTGATCCATGTAAACTTTATTTTAAAAGAAAATAATGTTTAAACATAATTTTGAAGGTATAATAACACTGAAAGCACTTATTAATATTAAAATGAATAAGGGAAAATATACCCATATATATATTAATATAGTCAGAGATCACTATAGTATAGTTCTATATTTCCTTTGGGTTTATTTCTCCATAAGTGAGATTTTTATTTTAAAACTATATGTCACATTAATTTGCAGGGCCACAACTTTGTATATTCAAAATTTAGAGAATAAATCTCATTGTAAATTCAGTATATTGCTTTCTGCTATCATTGTCTTCTTACCACCTAAATGTGGAATATAATGATCAGTTTTAAGGTTAGAAAAGTGGAAGCTGAAATTGAACTATTTTAAGCCTAACTAAATTACTGATTAAATTTACTCAAGAAATAATGTTTGCTGGAGACCGTATTTGATAAAATATTTCAATAGTCTCCATCTGAAAAACCCTTCAGGAGAATTCATGCTGTCCTGGGGTTCACCAAGTCATCTGCCTGGATGCAAAGAAGTGAATGAGAAGACCTTTAAGGATCCCTTTGAGCTCCTTGAGTCCATAAAACCTCAACAGTGGAAGTAAACCATGAATTTCTTACATCTACTTAGAATCACACAGAACAACCTATTCTTATTGAGGACACAGATTCTGACCTCTCTTTACAATGGAGATGCCTATAACAGAGCCAGCAGGTCTCCCCGTTATTAAACTAACCTGTGATGAGTGCCTGCTATTATTAATAATGCATACAAAGGCATAATGTTAGGGGCTAAAGGGTGTAAAAGATGGACATACTTCCTACCCCAAAGAGGTACAGAGAGTGGGAAAGTTTAATCAATATCTATTTTCAGCTTTGCTACATGAGCAAAAAGCTATACAAAAGATACCAGAGACATTGAACAACTAAATTTCTCCTTTATATAAATATACATACAAACAATCCCCTAACCTTCCACAGGGGAAAGTTGAGCAGAACTACAAAATAAACATATAGTTATATACATCATACATATTTACACATATATGTAGGGATAAGTATAAACACACACACACACACACACACACAAAACAGAGAAAGAAGGCCAGATGCTCAGAGTAGGAATCTGTATTTAGTCAAATTAAAATTGTTTTCCTTAGGGAACATCATCAGTGGGAATGTACACTGGTGCAGCCACTATGGAAAACAGTATGGAAGTTCCCTCAAAAAACTAAAAATAGAGCTACCATATAATCCAGCAATCCCACTCCTGGGTATATATCCAGAAAAAACAAAACTCTAATTTGAAAAGATACATGCACCCCAATGTTCATAGCAGCATTGTTTACAGTAGCCAAGACATGGAAACAATCCAAGTGCCCGTTGACAGATTACTGGTTTAAGAAGATGTGGTGTATATGATACAATGGAATATACTTTTTTTATTTAAAAAAATGAAATATTGCCATTTGCAGAAACATGGATGAACCTAAAGAATATTATGCTTAGTGAAGTAAGTCAGAGAAATTTAAATGCATTATGATAGCACTTACATGTGGAATCTAAAAAATAATACAAATGACTACATATAAAACAGAAACAGACTTACAGACATAAAAATGAACTTTTTCTTGGAAAGGAAGGTGAGGGGACAGATAAACTAAGAGTATGAGATTAACAAATACAAACTACTATACACAAAATAAGCAGCAAAGATTTACGGTATAGCACAGGGAANTGAATTTAAAAGAGTAAGCCTCACAAAGATTCCATTTCTTACAAAAAGCACAACCTGCATTTTAATGTCCTATACTTAATATGAAGTAAGTTGCAATATATACAGTATGACATTATTTTAACCCCACTAAGTGCTTTGATGTGGAACTGCTCAAAGAACTTAAATTCATTAAGCTTACCCAATGTTTGGTTTTTCTCAGACTCAGTTAAATTGATATTTCAAATATAAGAACTAGATTTATAATTAGACTTTAGTCCCACATTGGGTACTGATGAAATATTTGTCTATTTACTAACCATAATCAACTGCAAAAATAAAATTGATGTACTCAGATCATACTCAGAAGTTTAATTTTCCTTTTAGGGTTCAGTTCAGTTGCTCAGTTGTGTCCGACTTTTTGCGACCCCATGAATCGCAGCACGCCAGTCCTCTCTGTCCATCACCAACTCCCAGAGTTCACTCAAACTCATGTCCATTGAGTTGGTAATGCCATCCAGCCATCTCATCCTCTATCGCCCCCTTTTCCTCCTGCCCCCAATCCCTCCCAGCATCAGAGTCTTTTCCAATGAGTCAACTCTTCACATGAGGTGTCCAAAGTACTAGAGTTTCAGCTTTAGCATCATTTCTTCCAAAGAACATCCAGGGCTGATCCAATGAGTCCTTAAGCAAGGGAGGAGAGCAGAGAAAGAGAAAGCAGAATCCATTTACCTATATAGGGACAACATTCCTGGGGTCAGCTACTGAATACCATAGCTGCTAAAAAATATTCCACAGTTTTAACATTATAACAGCCAGAAAATTAGTAGAATAGAAAAGGTTATACACTTATTTCAGAGAAGGCAATGGCACCCCACTCCAGTACTCTTGCCTGGAAAATCCTATGGACAGAGGAGCCTGGTGGGCTGCAGTCTGGCAAAGAGTTGGACACGACTGAGCGACTTCACTTTCACTTTTCACTTTCATGCATTGGAGAAGGAAATGGCAACCCACTCCAGTGCTCTTGCCTGGAGAATCCCAGGGATGTGGGAGCCTGGTGGGCTGCCGTCTATGGGGTCGCACAGAGTCACACACGACTGAAGCGATACAGCCGCAGCAGCAGCAGCAGCATACACCTATTTCCCACAGCATCTTGGCCTGGATTTTTCTACTTCAGTAGAAAACTCTGGAGAGGTAATGATATATGAGGGGGTATCTATCCATACACCTAGTATCATCTTTTACCTGAGGGAAAAGTTTGGAGTCAAGTCTCATTTTTATTTGTGTTAGTTAAACCTACTGAAAGTTTTTAAAGACATACATTGTAAATTCATGTAAGGTTTACATGAGTGATCCATGTAAACTTTATTTTAAAAGAAAATAATGTTTAAACATAATTTTGAAGGTATAATAACACTGAAAGCACTTATTAATATTAAAATGAATAAGGGAAAATATACCCATATATATATTAATATAGTCAGAGATCACTATAGTATAGTTCTATATTTCCTTTGGGTTTATTTCTCCATAAGTGAGATTTTTATTTTAAAACTATATGTCACATTAATTTGCAGGGCCACAACTTTGTATATTCAAAATTTAGAGAATAAATCTCATTGTAAATTCAGTATATTGCTTTCTGCTATCATTGTCTTCTTACCACCTAAATGTGGAATATAATGATCAGTTTTAAGGTTAGAAAAGTGGAAGCTGAAATTGAACTATTTTAAGCCTAACTAAATTACTGATTAAATTTACTCAAGAAATAATGTTTGCTGGAGACCGTATTTGATAAAATATTTCAATAGTCTCCATCTGAAAAACCCTTCAGGAGAATTCATGCTGTCCTGGGGTTCACCAAGTCATCTGCCTGGATGCAAAGAAGTGAATGAGAAGACCTTTAAGGATCCCTTTGAGCTCCTTGAGTCCATAAAACCTCAACAGTGGAAGTAAACCATGAATTTCTTACATCTACTTAGAATCACACAGAACAACCTATTCTTATTGAGGACACAGATTCTGACCTCTCTTTACAATGGAGATGCCTATAACAGAGCCAGCAGGTCTCCCCGTTATTAAACTAACCTGTGATGAGTGCCTGCTATTATTAATAATGCATACAAAGGCATAATGTTAGGGGCTAAAGGGTGTAAAAGATGGACATACTTCCTACCCCAAAGAGGTACAGAGAGTGGGAAAGTTTAATCAATATCTATTTTCAGCTTTGCTACATGAGCAAAAAGCTATACAAAAGATACCAGAGACATTGAACAACTAAATTTCTCCTTTATATAAATATACATACAAACAATCCCCTAACCTTCCACAGGGGAAAGTTGAGCAGAACTACAAAATAAACATATAGTTATATACATCATACATATTTACACATATATGTAGGGATAAGTATAAACACACACACACACACACACACACAAAACAGAGAAAGAAGGCCAGATGCTCAGAGTAGGAATCTGTATTTAGTCAAATTAAAATTGTTTTCCTTAGGGAACATCATCAGTGGGAATGTACACTGGTGCAGCCACTATGGAAAACAGTATGGAAGTTCCCTCAAAAAACTAAAAATAGAGCTACCATATAATCCAGCAATCCCACTCCTGGGTATATATCCAGAAAAAACAAAACTCTAATTTGAAAAGATACATGCACCCCAATGTTCATAGCAGCATTGTTTACAGTAGCCAAGACATGGAAACAATCCAAGTGCCCGTTGACAGATTACTGGTTTAAGAAGATGTGGTGTATATGATACAATGGAATATACTTTTTTTATTTAAAAAAATGAAATATTGCCATTTGCAGAAACATGGATGAACCTAAAGAATATTATGCTTAGTGAAGTAAGTCAGAGAAATTTAAATGCATTATGATAGCACTTACATGTGGAATCTAAAAAATAATACAAATGACTACATATAAAACAGAAACAGACTTACAGACATAAAAATGAACTTTTTCTTGGAAAGGAAGGTGAGGGGACAGATAAACTAAGAGTATGAGATTAACAAATACAAACTACTATACACAAAATAAGCAGCAAAGATTTACGGTATAGCACAGGGAATTACTGGAGAAGGCAATGGCACCCCACTCCAGTACTCTTGCCTGGAAAATCCTATGGATGGAGGAGCCTGGTAGGCTGCAAGTCCATGGGGTTGCTACGAGTCAGACATGACTGAGAGACTTCACTTTCACTTTTCACTTTCATGCATTGGAGAAGAAAATGGCAACCCACTCCAGTATTCTTGCCTAGAGAATCCCAGGGATGGGGGAGCCTGGTGGGCTGCCATCTATGAGGTCGCACAGTGTCGGACACAACTGAAGCGACTTAGCAGCAGCAGCAGCAGCGCAGGGAATTATATTCAATATTTTTTAATAACCTATAGTGGAATATAGTCAGAAAAAAATAACTTTGCTGTACACCTGAAACCAATACAATGTTGTAAATCAATTAAACTTAAATAAAAAAGATTGCTTTTCTCTTTATATTACCATATTTTGTAAATATTCAAAATCATGTGAGGTTTACTTTGATAATTACAAAAAGCTTTACTTGATAATTACACAAATTATTAAAATATAAAATAAATTTAAATCTGGACTTTAAATTTTTTTCCATATTTTTAAAAACTCATCTTCATGGAATTTGAAAGCATATTTCTAGTCAAGAAATAAAATAAAAATGTTACTAGTGGAATAAAACCTGCATTTTGGATATCATATCTAATCTACCCTATTAACATGATGAAAGGAGAACAGAAAGTAAAATTACAATTTGTATTCTAGTCCAAAATTTTTCTGGGCTTCTAGACACTATGATGATGAGTACTTTAAATGCATGAATAAACCAAAATTTAACATGAAATCACAAGTGCTTCTATCACAAATATAACCAGCTGTGTTTAGAATTTATGTCTTGATATTTTCAAAAACCAACAAATTTAAATGCACCATAGAAGCTAATTACTTCCACAACCTACTTCCTGTGGCCAGTGACAGAGAAAAATTTGCAAATAAAGCCAGGTTTATTTACTCTGTCTTATTCAACAAATCTTTAAATAATATTTGTTCATGTCACTCAGTATTCCCAGTCACTGAACACAGGCAATTCAAAAACTAACGTGATTAATCAATAAAAAAGAAGACAATCCAATTTCTAAAATATGTAAGACACTTGAGCCATTTTACAAAAGAGATTCAAATGGCCAATAAGCAAATTATGGTATTCAACATCGTTATTCATCAGATAGACACAAATTAAAGCCTCACTACATATCCAGCCAAAAGACTTAAGATTAGACAGCTGGCCATACCAAGTACTGGTAAAGCTTTGGACCTGCTGCAAGGCTCATTAATGGGGGGGACAGTAAAATGTACGATCACTTTGGAAAACTATTAGGTAGTTTCTAATAAAGTGAAACATGTCTCTCTATGATGCAGCAACCCTATCTCTAGAGAAATGACTGCATATGTTCTAAAACAAGACATGTACAACCAATGTGAATATCAGCTCTATTGATAATAGCTCAAAATTGGAAACTCAAATATACATCAACAGGAAAATCATACACTCATAAAATGAAAAATAAATAAGAATCTGAAAAGCAACCAACTGATACAGTGATTCAAACGAACCTCAAAAATATTATGCTGAGCAAAAGAATGTACACTGAATGTTTCCGTTTATATGAAATTCAAGAAGAGGCAAAGTTAATCTATATAATAGGAATCAGAATAGTGGTTACCTAGAGCAGGGGCCGGAGAAGGCAATGGCACCCTACTCCAGTACTCTTGCCTGGAAAATCCCATGGACGGAGGAGCCTGATAGGCTGCAGTCCATGGGGTTGCTACAAGTCCGACACGACGCGACTTCCCTTTCACTTTTCACTTTCATGCATTGGAGGAGGAAATGGCAACCCACTCCAGTGTTCTTGCCTGGAGAATCCCAGGGATGGCAGAGCCTGGTGGGCTGCCGTCTATGGGGTCGCACAGAGTCAGACACGACTGAAGTGACTTAGCGGCAGCAGCAGCAGAGCAGAGCAGGGGCAGAGGCATTTTCAACTGTAGACCGAGAAGGACAAAGAGAGAACTTTCTGAGATGACTGCACATCTCTGACATCGTCTATATCATAATCTAGGTACTGGCTACATGGGTGAACACAGAAATAAAAGTAACTGAGCTGTACACTACTTGCTGTGTGTTTGTTTTACCACATGACAATCATGCCTCAACTTTTCAACAAAATTGACAACACTAGGTTCCTACCTTCAAGAAATTAGGGGACTAACTGGGATTTTCCAGGGAAGATTACTGGAATGGGTTGCCATTTCCTGCTTCAGGGGATCTTTCTGACCGGAGGAACAAACCCACATCACTTGTGTCTCCTGCGCTGGCAGGGGGATTCTTGACCATTGCGCCACCTGGGAATGTCTACTCAGTGACAGTGTACTCTGAAGACATATGAGAAAAAAAACCCAATTCTTGCTTACATGTTCTTCAAAACTTGTTTTTTAAAGAGAACTTTGAGTTGATTTTTTTAATGTGTTACATCAGTTCTAGATATGATACGTGCTGAATTCTGTCTATATGGAAATCTGCTCTAGTCTGAGTGTGTTCATTCATGTACTCAAAAGTTATTTCATGGATCATTTTCTCTGTTCCATATTAAAGGAAATGCAGAAATATAAAAGACCACTCTACTCTCAGACAGAGGGAAGACCAACATCTAAAACTCATAGTTTTTCTTTTTTTTTTTTACTTCATGAAATCCTTCTTCTCTATAGGGGCAAGCACAGCCAACACCCAGGAGAGAGCTCCTTGGCGCAATCACAATGTCCTAAAAAGGATGCATGAAGTGGAATGGTGGAGAGTATGTTAAAGGAAAATCACTTTGCTTATAAAATATATTTTTTAATATATTTTTTTTAAAAAGAAAAAACTTGAAAGAGTTGATCTGTTGCTCTCAGCCACAGGGACTTTTAGGATAACTTTCTTTCTCTTGTTATCTCAGATTTTATAATCATCATGTCCTCAGATACAAGAATCAAATCATTTTCAAGAACCCAACATCATTATTTAAAAAGAAGGCACTGCCATTGTAAGCAAAAATGGCTTATGTAAATATCAGTATCTTTTTAAATAATCTGATTTTTCTTTCCTTAGGAATCATCACACAGAGGTCTTTTTTCAGCATCTATGGTGGGCAATGTTGTCTGCTAAAGAAGTAAAAATATAGTTACCAGATCTGCTTTTCTGTCAAAAATGATTTGGCTGATCATTTTTACACATTTGCCATTGATGTTTTGCATCTTTTTTCTGGTCTGCACTCCAGTCACAGCCTTCTGGCAATATGATGTTTTTGAGCACAGATTTGATACGCAAAACCCATCCGTTTTTCCGGTGATTCACAATCTGTAATTTTAGAAAGACTTGGTTCTTTATCACTTGTCTCACTTTAATAAAAGATCTTTGCTAGTATTCTCTGAAGTCCTTTTGAAACAAAATTCCCTAAAAGATTTCCAGTCTGTGAAAGTGACAAACTCATTTAAATGATCATTTCAGAACATTTCGGTTTATGGCAAGAATGCTACTCTAATATTTAAAGTGGCTTAAGGAAATTCAACCAGTGAATATAAAATTAAGCATAACTGTCTCTTCTCTGAGAGGGCACACAGGCTGCAGGGAAGCCGGCAACTTAGAAGACGTGGAGTGTGTGGCTTTGGTCCAAGGAGCCATGCTGAATGCTCAGAAGATTTTGCACTTTGTAGCCTATATTTATTAACTGGATTCTCAAACTTCCCTTTCCCTCTTTCTTGTGGTAACCTGCTTATCTACGCCATCACATTCACCATTCTGAGGCTCCTGATAGTTCATAAAAGTCCATATACAGTTTTACACTAAGAAGAACATTTTTTGCACCAAGGCCAGAGTTTTGAAAATGTGGAAAACTCAGAAGCTAAAGTTGTACAATCTGACTCGTTTTGGATAAAATATTGACTGTTCAGTTGATTATTTGAGAAAAATGCGTCTGGGGATTCAAGGGCACAAAAGGGAACTACTGGAGATGCAGGTGGGCTCCCCCCAAGCAATTTTCCAGATAATTGAGGCTTGATTGTTGTTGTTCAGTTGCTAAGTCATGTCTGACCCTTGTGACCCCATAAACTATAGCATACCAGGCTTCCCTGTCCTTCACCATCTCCTGGGAGTTTGCTCAACTCATGTCCATTGAGTCAGTAATGTCATCCAACCATCTCATCCTGTTGCTCTCTTTTCCATCTGCCCTCAATCTTTCCAGGGTCAGGGTCTTTTCCAATGACTTGGGTCTTTTCCAATGAGTCGGCTCTTCACATCAGGTGGCCAATGTATTGGAGCTTCAGCATCAGTCCTTTCAATGAATATTCAGGGTTGATTTCCTTTAGGATTGGCTGGTTTGATCTCTTTGCTGTCCAAGGTACTCTCAAGAGTCTTCTCCAGCATCTCAATTTGAAAGCATCAATTCTTTGGTGCTCAGCCTTCTTTATGGTCCAACTCTTACATCTGTTCATGATTTCTGGAAAAACCATAGCTTTAACTATACAGACCTTTGTCAGCAAAGTGATGTCTCTGTGTTTTAATGTTATCTAGGTTTGTCATAGCTTTTCTTCCAAGGAGCAAGTGTCTTTTAATTTCGTGGCAGCAGTCACTGTGATTTTGGAGCTGAGACAAATTCCCTAAAACACCTGAGAAAGTTCTCAATTAACTAGGGCTCTCCAAAGCAGGCTCTGCCCAAATGATCTGACTCATTTAGAAGGGCAGCAACTCCAGGGCCTCAAGGGGAGACACATGGATTAGAGAGGAAGCTGACCCAGGCCTCTTAACACAGGAACCATCTCCCTCTAACTGTCCTCCTTCTCTAACAAAACTCCCATCTCGAGAAGGGGAAAGTGCTGTGACCTAGGGTAGGGATTGATCCTGTCTGGTGAGGCCCCAGGGTGGAAATTCCGGCCCTGCTCTTGGGGATTCAACTTCATCTTCATGGAAGTTTTCTTGCCATTTAGCAGGAGGTAGGCACAGCAGTCAGTCACTCCAGCAAGGCCAGCTGCTTGGCCTGTTTCTTTCTTGGATCAGTACATTAGAGTAACAGCAGTCTTTTTCAACTGTTTTTCCACATTCTGAAAACCACAGTCATCTTTCTGCCTCACTCACATTTGTTAAAAAACTCACATGGGTGGCCAGCACAGATGTAAATTACTCTGTCTCTAATTCCATTTTCTTCATCAGATTCAACAATGACTCATTATGGGCTGAAATGTTTATTCAGAACTGGTGAAAGATTACAGCTGGTAAGGCCAGAGGGCCTTTTTCATCACAATGAGAAATAAACACTGAATTCTGATGGTAACAAGCCATGTACTGCCTTCAAACAGGCATTGCAAGCATCTGATTTCGGGAAAATCTGAAGTC
Organism: Neotragus moschatus; assembly: GCA_006410615.1. Taxonomy (NCBI): domain Eukaryota; kingdom Metazoa; phylum Chordata; class Mammalia; order Artiodactyla; family Bovidae; genus Neotragus; species Neotragus moschatus. The sequence continues at coordinate 1,831,902 of SJYA01001479.1, read as the reverse complement.
CTTTTTCAGGTTAAAGTGAACCAAAATGTAACAGCTTAGGGCTGTGTGCAATTTTAGATTGAGTGTCCTCATTATAGGATAAAAATAGAAATACCCAGATATTATTATTGTGTTGTTCTGAGGTAAGGTGGGAAATAAGCCTGTGGGACTTCAATGTCTTCTGGAATTCTGAGAATGAGATATTTATGAAGACCTTAAGTATACAAAACAATGAAGAAGATAAATGATGTGTTAGATTGTACACTACACTGAAAAAGTAAACAGGGATTTGGGATTTTGCAAAAATACAAAATAGACTTCCGGGAAAGAGCTTGAGTCCTAGAGGAGGAAAACAGCTTAATCTCTTTTCTCTGTGCCCTCTGCCATGACAATGAAAGTAAATTAAGACTGCAACAGAGAGTTACACTATTTTTAAATTTTCATACTGGTATTTTTATCTCTAGCCTGCCCTTTCTCAAAAATGATCATTTTCCTCTTTGACTTTTAGATTATAAGTATTTATATGTGTAAATACTGTTTTTGAAAATCCAAGGAAAAACACAATCAAACCATCTTCTTCAAATTCTTGCCAACTTTTCCTTGTTTCCCTTTTCAAAAAGGGACCCATAGTGATGAACCTATTTGGAGGGCAGCAGTAGAGAAGCATAAGGAAGAAACTTGTGGACATAGGGGAGGAAGGAGAGGGTGGGATGAATCGAATTGACATATATACATTAACATACGTAAAATAGATAGCCAGTGGGGATTTACTGTTCAGCACAGAGCTTGGTGCTTTGTGGCAACCTAAAGGGGTGAGATGGGGTAGGGATTTCAAGAGGGAGGGGACATTTGTATACCAGTATCTGCTTCATGCTGACATGAGGCAGAAACCAACACAACATTGTAAAGCAATTATCCTCCAATTAAAAATAAATAAAATTTTTTAAAAAGAGAGACCAGAGCTTCTCACTCCTAAATGACAATGGGCAATGAGTACAGGGAATAGATAAATGATAAATTAGATGGCTGTTCCAACCTTCACCTTTCAACAAAAGGTGTCTCATATTGTGGTGTTCAATTGCTTTGTCTTACTCTTTGATGTTTCAAATAGGCCAGAAGGAAATCTAGGCCAAACCCCTGTATCCCCAGATCTTGAGTTAATATAGCAGACAGTGTGCAAGGAGGCTATTCATCTTTCATACCCAAAATTGTTAACAGTACACTCCAATGTCTGATTTACAGGGTGTCTTTTTAAAAAGACATTCTATCACAATCAGCTGGGAGCAGAGAAGCCCAGGTAATGTGCATTATGGTGTCTGGCTATTCAAAACCCTCTCAGTCAAAACTGCTACATATGAGCAGGAAGAGGGTCAGTTCAGTTCAGTTCAGTCACTCATTCATGTCCAACTCTTTGCGACCCCATGAACTACAGCACAACAGGCTTCCCTGTCCATCACCAACTCCCAGAGTTTACTCAAACTGATGTCCACTGAGGCAGTGATGCCATCCAACCATCTCATCCTCTGTCGTCCCCTTCTCCTCCTGCCTTCAATCTTTCCCAGCAACAGTGTCTTTTCAAATGAGTCAACTCTTTGCATCAGGTGGCCAAAGTATTGGAGTTTCAGCTTCAACATCAGTCCTTCCAATGAACATCCAGGACTGATCTCCTTTAGGAGGGACTGCTTGGATCTCCTTGCAGTCCAAGGGACTCTCAAGAGTCTTCTCCAACACCACAGTTCAGAAGCATCAATTCTTTGGCACTCAGCTTTCTTTAAAGTCCAACTCTCATATCCATACATGCCTACTGGAAAAACCATATACTTGACTATGCGGATCTTTGTTGGCAAAGTAGTGTCTCTGCTTTTTAATATGCTGTCTAGGTTGGTCATAACTTTCCTTCCAAGGAGTAAGTGTCTTTTAATTTCATGGCTGCAGTCACCATCTGCAGTGATTTTGGAGCCCCCAAAATCAAAGTCAGCCACTGTTTCTCCATCTATTTGCCATGAAGTGATGGGACCAGATGTCATGATCTTAGTTTTCTGAAGAGGGTCACATTTGCCAAAATCTTAACCAATAGGGTGGATTAACTCTGCCTAAAGAAGTTAATAACTAAGCCTTGAAAATTTGTAAGGATCAAGTGTTTACTTGATTATGTTTTTATCATAAGTGTTAAAATCAGATACCTGAGCAACAAAACTAGAGAAATAACTTTGACAGCTTTAAATGCTGTTACATATAAGTGACATATCAATATTGCTTTCAGGACATGACTATAAATATGAGTCAAGAGGTTTAAGTGATGACAGACACTAGTCAGAAAGTCAGAAAGTCAGACTAGACTAGAAAGGAAACAAGAACAAATATCATAATCCATTTCTTACTTTTCCAGTATTCTTAAGTATATTCATTACGTGTGGAAAAAGTACCAGCATCACAGAGAGAGGTAACGTGATAGCCAAGGCCATTTACTAAAAGTCAGATCTGGTAAAAGATGCTGAAGCCTATTTCCCTCCCCTCAAAACAAATCTTCTACCATTCCTTCTTTGCAAGGTCTTCTCTCCCTTTATCATCAGAACAACCAACTGAGCTGCCATAATTAACATAAGATGTTGTCAAGAGAGGAGAGAATTTCTGGTGCATATCTTTAGGAATCTCATTTAGGGAGCTGACCTTTCTTTTCTGAGCCCTTGAGATGGCTGAATATGAAGGTCCAGTTAATCAGCATTTGAAGCCTGTATCAGCATCTCATCACCAAGGATACTATGCAGGACCATGTGTGTACCTCAAAGGCCGGCACTGATTCATCAAAGATGAGGCAAACAGCAAGGCCGCAAACTCACAAACTCTCAAGACTGAGCGTGATGTTAGAGAAGCTCTAGCAATACAAGATAGTCGAGGTCCTCTACATCTGTGAAAATAAAGAAACCAATTCTCCTTAGGGGGACAGAAGTGATGTAGGAGAAAAAAATATAAGGCAAACTACTGACCCATACTCAATAAACACATAAACCCTGGGAAAAATGAGTATTTCTAGTCTTCATACGTTATTCCCTCTCTCTACACTAAAAAAAAAAGGAGTGCAAGTGTTAGCTGCTTCAGAGATGTCTGACTCTTTGCAACCCCATGGACTGTAGCCCACCAGGCTCCTCTGTCTATGGGATTCTCCAGGCAAGAATACTGGAGTGGGTTGCCACTCCTTTCTCAAAAGGATCTTCCCGACCCAGGCATGAGAACCCAGGTCTCCTGCATTACAAGCAGGTTCTTAACCATCTGAGCCACCAGGAAAAGCTTTCCTCCAAATTCCTAGCTCTCCTTTTATGTGCAGCCCAGTAACCACTTCTGTAAGATTCATCATGGCATATCACTTCACTCTGCAATTTATCTTTATGGGAATCCTTACTGTAGGTCATATTTGTTTCCAGCCTCAAAGTTAAAGAGTCTTGCTTGTGTGCTGAGCATGACAAGTAGAATCTAGGTGTGGTGATGGTAAAGCAAGCCGCCACCCCCACTGTGGTCAAGGCCAGGGCTTTGGACCAGGACTTGCATCTGGGATAGCCCCTCCCCCATTGACTTACAACATGACTGACAATCAAGTAGATACTTAGCACTCTAACATCCAGTTTTCTCACCTGTGATCTGGGGATAATAATATTTTTAAAGCTACCATAAAGACTTCCTGGTGGTCCAGTGGTTAAGACTCCACACTTCCAATGCAGGAGGTACAGTTTGCACCCCTAATTGGGGAACTAAGATCCCACCTGCCTCATGGTGCAGCAAAGGGAAAAAAAAAAAAAAAGCTATCATATAGAGTAACTGGGAGGATAAAATACAATAAGAAATGTAAAGTACTTACCACTGTGTCCAACAAATAATAAACACTGTAAATATATGCCACAAAAATATTATTATCAGCATTAGCATGATGAACTCAGTGGTTCACATATTTGTAGTACTCTGCAAAGGAATATCCCCTGGAGAAGGGCATGGCAACTCACTCCAGTATTCTTGCCTGGAGAATCTCATGGACAGAGGAGCCTGGCAGGCTACAGTCCATGGGGTCCTAAAGAGTTGGACATGACTGAAGTGACTTAACATGCGTGTACAAAAGAATAAGGGCTTCCCACATGGTGCTAGTGGTAAAGAACACACATGCCAATGCAGGAGATACAAGACACGTGGGTTCGATCCCTGGGTCAGGAAGATCTCTTGGAGAAGGGCATGGTAACCCACTCCAGTATTCTTGCTTGGAGAATCCCATGGACAGAGGAGCCTGGCAGGCTACAGTCAGTCCATAGGGTCACAAAGAGTTGGACAGGAATGAAGCAACTTAGCATGCATGCACAAAGGAATAAAATATTTTACTTTGGGGTTTCCTACAGATTACTTCATAAAAATTTACCATCATTAGAGTTAGATTTCAATCTAACTCTAAATCAAGCTGACAAAATTGGTAAATGCACTAATGATAATATTTTTAAGGAATTCCTTGCAGTCCGGTGGTTAGGACTCAGCACTTCCACTGTTGGGGATCAATCCCTGGTTGGGGAACTAAAATCCTGTAAACTGCAGCACAGCTAAAAATATTTTTTTTTCTTTAAAGGCATACAGTTTTTCTATCTTAAATTCACAGGACAAGCAAAGATATGTAAACATACACATTTTTAAAACAGAAGTAGTGTTAGAGAAAAAATAATCACACTTTTGTAATTAGCATAATCTCCTCAAATACATAGTAATATATTAAGTCTGTAAAGCAAGTTTAGTTTTAAAAGAAATTTTTTCTCCAGAACAAGTTAAATGTGTCCAAAAGTTTGGTCAGCAAACTATCAGTTTCTTTCTTCTTAGAAATCACTTTTATTTAAATGGTTTGCTTCTGTCCAGTACTGGCAAATAATAAAAATCCCAAGTGATAGAGTCTGACTATACTACACTAAGTATCAAGTTAAATAATTAAGAATTAATCTTCTTTCTAATGTCTTTTATCTCATCAGTTCAGTTCAGTTCAGTCGCTCAGTCGTGTCCGACTCTTTGCAACCCCACGAATCGCAACATGCCAGGCCTCCCTGTCCATCACCAACTCCCGGAGTTCACTCAGACCCACGTCCATCGAGTCAGTGATGCCATCCAGCCATCTCATCCTCTGTCGTCCCCTTCTCCTCCTGCTCCCAATCCCTCCCAGCATCAGAGTCTTTTCCAATGAGTCAACTCTTCGCATGAGACGGCCAAAGTACTGGTTTCAGCTTTAGCATCATTCCTTCCAAAGAAATTCCAGGGCCGATCTCCTTCAGAATGGACTGGTTGGATCTCCTTGCAGTCCAAGGGACTCTCAAAAGTCTTCTCCAACACCACAGTTCAAAAGCATCAATTCTTCGGCGCTCAGCCTCTCTCATAACTCATCACAACAATCAAGTTGACATTCCTCTTAAATTAATATTCTTTTACAGAATTCTCTTTCCTTTTAATTAAACTCTCAATTAGTGAAACTTTATTTTACTTACAAACTGTATTGTAATTTCTGAAAAAGATTCAAAATTATGAAAAATGTTTATAAATGTGGAAACAGATATGAAATAGGAAGGCTTTAAATTTATATATAAATACAATAAAAACGTGAGAAAAGAATTACCACAGGCCTCAAAGCCATTTTTTAATCATTATCACAGTTATGGTAGAGAAACATAAAAATGATACATTGCTATGATAAGGGATTCTTGTTTTATTCTGAAGTTTACAAAAATTAGACATTTTATTTCTTATTTTGATATATTCTCACAGTTAAATTGTAGGGGAACTTCATTGCTGGGGAAATGAAATTGAGAATGTTTAAGTAACTTCCCAATAAGTGGTAGAAGCTGACACTTGAACACAGGTACATCCCACTAATATGCTAAATAATCTCTGGATCACTTATGAGCAGTTAACAAGAGTATTCCATACAGACTGTAAATATTTTCAAAGCACTAGAATACAATTAATGCTTTAAGCCTAAAACTAGAACTATTACTAATTTTATTTCTGATGACAATAGAGACTCGTACAGTGTTTCCAGATCGCTTTTAGGAAACTAAGTAATATTACAATGTAGGTCCAATACTGCATGGTGAATTGGGGAACCAGAACCCTGAATTCCTAGACTCTGCTTTGAATTGTTTGACTTTAAACAGTGAACCTGAAAAATGAAGGCAATGGACCCAATTCTGGCTAAAATACCATCCAATGCGATAAGATGCTTCAATGGACTGAAGTCCCCACTATCATTAATAGAAATGTGCATTCTAAACTGCTGCATGAACCAATTTGAACTTTATGCAACGCAAAATACACCAAGTTGAATTATGTCCTTGAAAAATAGTTATATGCAAATAAAATCTGTCATAGGTTGCTGTTACTGGTTGAATTAGGTTACCTCAAACTTCATTTGTTGAAGTCCTAACATCAAATACCTCCGAATGTGACTGTGTTTGGTGTAGTGGTGGCTGTAGTAGTACCTTAGTTGCTAAGTTGTGTCTGATTCTTGCAAGCCCCATGGACTGTAGACCACCTGGCTCCTCTGTCCATGGATTCTCCAGGCAAGAATACAGGAGTGGGTTGCCATTTCCTCCTCCAGAGAATCTTCCCAACCCAGGGATCGAATTCACATCTCCTACACTACAGGCGGATTCTTTACTGCTGAGCCATTAAGACAGGGCCATTCAGAGTAGGGCCTAATCCAATGAGACTGATGTTCCTATAAAAGGCAGTCAGGACACAGAGAGACACAGAGGAAAAACCTTGTGAAGACACGGGGAGAGGATGGCTCCCTTCAAGCCAAGCAGAGAGGGCTCAGGAGAAACGGCCATGACAACACTTTGCTCCCAGACTTCTAGAATCTAGAACTAGGAGAAAGGTGTGTTTGTTTCAGCCAAGTGTGTGGTACCCTGTTATGACAACCCTAGAAAATGAATATAGTTGGTTCTTCTATAGCAGCTATATAATCAAAGCATTCCAATACACATAAATACTGTAAGCAGGTCAGGAAGCCACAGTTAGAACTGGACATGGAACAACAGACTGGTTCCAAATAGGAAAAGGAGTCCATCAAGGCTGTATATTGTCACCCTGCTTATTTATCTTATATGCAGAGTACATCATGAGAAACGCTGGGCTGGAAGAAGCACAAGCTGGAATCAAGATTGCTGGGAGAAATATCAATAACCTCAGATATGCAGATGACACCACCCTTATGGCAGAAAGTGAAGAGGAACTAAAAAGCCTGTTGATGAGAGTGAAAGTGTAGAGTGAAGAAGTTGGCTTAAAGCTCAACATTCAGAAAACGAAGATCCTGGCATCTGGTCTCATCACTTCATGGTATATAGATGGGGAAACAGTGGAAACAGCAGCTGACTTTATTTTTGGGCTCCAAAATCACTGCAGATGGTGATTGCAGCAATGAAATTAAAACACACTTACTCCTTGGAAGGAAAGTTATGACCAACTTAGACAGCATATTAAAAAGCAGAGACATTATTGTGCCAACAAAGGTCCATGCAGTCAAGGCTATGGTTTTTCCAGTGGTCATGTATGGATGTGAGAGTTGGACTATGAAGAAAGCTGAGCGTCGAAGAATTGATGCTTTTGAACTGTGGTGTTGGAGAAGACTCTTGAGAGTCCCTTGGACTTTAAGGGGATCCAACCAGTCCATCTTAAAGGAGATCAGTCCTAGGTGTTCATTGGAAGGACTGATGTTGAAGCTGAAACTCCAATACTTGGCCACTTGATGCGGTCAGCTCAAACGAGCTGACTCATTTGAAAAGACACTGATGCTGGGAAAGATTGAGGGCAGGAGGAGAAGCGGACGACAGAGGATGAGATGGTTGGATGGCATCATTGACTTGATGGACATGGAATTGGGTAGACTCCGGGAATTGGTGATGGACAAGGAGGCCTGGCATGCTGTAGTTCATGGGGTCACAAAGAGTTGGACGTGACTGAGTGACTGAACTGAACTGAACTGAACTGAGTAGAAGGAACACTAGGAATCTAATGAAATGTGAAGATCTGAGAGGTCATATTTTCTCCATAAACATTAAAATAATCCTTCTCACAACAGCTCACTCAGCACAAAAGCCCTCTAGTGAGCATTGCAGAGAGGGTGAGCCTGCACTGCATCAGCCACAGCAGTGTTCTGCAAGGAGAAAATAAAAATGGAAACAGTAACTACCAGCATAAGGAAATAGAAACCACACAAAAGGCACATACTTTCAATAACCTCTCAAGAAATGTGAAAGTATGTTACAGGGAGTGAAAGACCTCCTGTTTGCACAGCCACCAAATCTACCACCCACATCAATGGACTGGGCTCTCTGGAACCTTAATGTTTTGACTAGCTAATTACTTTTATATGATTTTCCCCTTCATTTTCCTTGAGACACTTGCATTAAGACAAATAAACCTTGCTCAGCAGGGTTCTCATCTCTTCCTCCTATGAATTCCCATTGCATTTTATTTACAATTCTTAAGGCACTTATTAAATTCTGCCCTATAGTGAGAGGGATTTGTATACTTCTCTTATTCCAACAGGAAGCAAGGACTTCATTCATTCCTTGTCATAACTCTTACCTCTACCTATGTCAGAGACTTGCACCCAATTAACACTCAAGTAATATTTATCAAACGGAAGTGGACTGATTTACCATTCGATAAACCACTGAAGTGTTATGTTGCCTTTTAGGTCATAGACAAATAGTACCCCAGTAGAAAATTGAGTACAGAAGACTGTGTTCACACCAAAAGTCATGAGAAATGAGTTTAGAGAGATTAAGCAGGCATGGAGCTCCTTAAAATTCAAGGAACTTGCATTTTATCCTAGGGGTGATGAAATGAATTTAAAGCAGGGGAACAACAGTTTCACATTTGCATTTTTAAAGAAAAATGAGCCTGGGTGTCAGTTGGAAAATGAATTATAGTCATCATGGAGCTTGGAAGCTGCAGGCAGGGCTGAATTAAAGAACAGTCAAGAGAGTGTTTGGGTCTTTGTATGGGAGACTAGTGAAATCACTGTCAAATCAACCAAAGTACAACCAGGCAACATATATAGATGAAGATTTAAGACTTCTTGTTTTTACTGAAATATTAAGCATATTACACTGAAGTGTGTAAAATGCTTTATTTTGAAATGAATGGCTGGATCTCAATGTTTTTGCACATAGGTATATACTAATGCAATGTCCGCCCAGATCAAAATAGAGAATACCTCAAGTACCTCTCATTCCCTTTCCTAATCAATAACTTATTACAAGGGAAAAAATAGTAATTTTACAGAGAAAATATGGCAGATACCACCTTAACCAAGCTGTCAAAGTTAACATCATCCAAATGACAAAATGACAGTATGCACTTCCAGACATGATGCACGCAAAGGGCAAAGATGACAACAAATTCTTTGACACGCTCCCATTGGGAGGTATGGCCAAAGCTCCTTACCCTTGAATCCTTACCCATGCTCCCTGCCCATGCTCTGTGACTGCACTGGCAAAAGAAGTGATGCTCTGACAATTTCTGACAATTCTGCTTTCTTTGTGCTGCAATATTTGCTTTTGGAACCCAGTCAGTCACCATGCTATAAGAAGCCCATGCCACATAGAGAGCTTGCCTACAGATGTGCTGATCCAGTCTTAGCTGAATTCTCAGTCAACAACCAGCAACAGCTGCCTGCCATGTGTGTGGGCCCCCTTGGACATTTCGCCCAGGTCAGCCCTCAGATGACACCAGTTCCCACTGTAATTACACGAGAAGTCACAAGGGAAAACTGCCCAGCTGAGCTCCAACAATCTGCAAAACCCTGGAAGATAATAAGGAATTGTTTGTTTTTTATTAAGCTGTTAGTTTGTTTTTTAATATAGTTATTTATTTGCCTGTGCTAGGTCTTGGTTGCGGCACACGGAATATTCACTGAATGTGGAATCTAGTTCTGGCATATGAACTCTTAGTTGTGGCATACAGAAGTTAGTTCCCCTGACCAGGTATTGAACTCAGGCCCCCTGCATTAGGAGCATGGAGTCTCAGCTACTGGACCACGATGAAAGTCCCTAAGCTGCTAGATTTTGAGATGATTTGTTGTAGAGCTATAGATAACTGAAAGAGCAGCTAACGTCATAAAACTGTAAGCTCCATGAGGTTATCTTCCCTGTGTTCCTAGCTTCTAGAACAGTACCTGGCACACAGTTAAATAGAAAACTAAATATTTGTGGTGATGAATAAACAAATAAATAATCAGCAATATTACTGATTTGAGGAAATGATATGAAAAGCCACTTCTCTACTCAACACTATGAAGCAAAGGTGAAATGCTTGTCTTCTCTCGCCTTAATAAATTACCTGAGCAAGCAAAGTTTAAAAAAAATCATGCTATTAATCATATCTACATTCAGAAGTGGGTCATCCATTTGACCTACCTAAAAGTGGGTCCCTTAAAAAATAGAATGTGCAACCTAAATATTTAATAAAGATCTCATTAAGGATGCTGCTTTAAAGGCTTTAGAATCTCTTAAAATCTTTTATATTAGCTTTTGTTATTCCTCCTGAAGCACCATGGTCAGCAACAAAAGGAAAAGATGTAACAAGAATAACCAAAGAGAAGAAAAGGTGCTCATTTGCTTTGGTGACATTGTGATATAAGTGTTTTTTCATTTCTAAGTACCTTATCTGAACCAAAAGCATTAGTGTGTACCAACACTAGGGACAGGAAAGCAGAAATAGAAATGACTGTATAACAAATAGATAATAGCCTGAAGCACAAAGTTCGTAAGAGTTGAGTATTCTATGCAGGAGTTTCCCCACAGTAATAGTAATTTAAGTAATATATAAGTAATATTAAATTTAATATTAAATAAAGTAATATTAAATAAATATTAAATATATAAGGT
>SJYA01001479.1:1747662-1820718 GCA_006410615.1 Neotragus moschatus | reverse complement strand
TAATATAAGGTAATAAATATATAAGGTAATATTAAATTTAAGTAACATATTATAATATATAGTAACATAGTACAAATATAGCCCATTTGTACTGTTTCTTAATTGAATAATTAAAAAGCAGCATCTGTTTACATACTCACCAATTCATAAAAATTTACATGGAATCATATGCCATATATTGAAAAAAGCAAGGTAAAAGGAAAATACAACTTAAATCTTACAGAAAAACATACTACTGTGTAATCAGCATCACTGAAAAATGAAACTATAATTACGAAATAATCTTCATTACATATTTCATTTAAATTATTAATTTATTTGGATTATTATACCTAGAAATGCAGGAAGGCATTTAAAGAAAAATCTGGCTACAATATTTCCCATACATAAGGTACACTAAAATAGCAAATTTGCTTAAAATCATTCAAAGTGGAATTATGACAAAACATACATGTATTAAATTTAATCATTACTTATTCTTTTGAAAAAAAGAAAAAGGCCTGAGGCTTATTTTACAAATGAATCAAATACTACTTATTTTTTCCCTCAGTAGCCCCACTGTTTCTAGATGTGAATGTCAGTAATCAATCCTATGCGTAAATACTTTTATTATTTTCTTTGGAACCAGAAGCAGAGTTCATTGTCATTCACGTGGCATTGTTGCAGCTCTCTTCTTTAAAAATGCACCTTTCCAAAGGTTATACTCTCTCAAATAACCAAGAAATCTTTCTGCTCCTCAAGACCACACTGCTATTTCCTCTCATCTCAGGAATTATTTCTCAACATCTAAGTACTAGCTTATTTCATTTTGACTGAATTCTTATCTCCAAATTATTCATCTTTATAACTTACCCATTGCCTTTGTCCTCACAGGAAGTAAGGAAGAATCAATTTAGATGTTACTTCACAACATTAATACATTAAAACTTATAGAAACCTCATCTCTGCTCAGGATTCTGTTCTAACTCCTACAGTTCTTCCCAAGACACAGTTCTACTGTCGGAGTGCACACAACGGCAAAGAAAAGCCACAGAATTCGTCACCTAAATGCGCTGAAGTAAAGCTTTGAGTTTTTACATATGGACTTAGATCTAAGAGCTTCTGTTATTTCACCATTTCTCCTAACAAGTAACTCAGTTCTATTATAATATTCCTAAAGCAGAGGAAATGGAGTAGCCAGATCAACAAATGGATAGTCCTCTCAAAAGATTTAATGGTCTGTCAAGACAAGTAAGCTAGAGTAGCTTTAAAGTGATAAGCTATATAATGAGTGATGGCTGCTGCTGCTAAGTCGCTTCAGTCGTGTCCGACTCTGTGCAGTCCCATAGACAGCAGCCCACCAGGCTCCCCCGTCCCTGGGATCCTCCAGGCAAGAACACTGGAGTGGGTTGGCATTTCCTTCTCCAATCCATGAAAGTGAAAAGTGAAAGTGAAATCGCTCAGTCGTGTCCGACTCCTAGCGACCCCATGGACTGCAGTCTACCAGGCTCCTCTGTCCATGGGATTTTCCAGGCGAGTACTGGAGTGGGTCGCCTATTTAAGATGAATAAAATCATTTTAATCCTTTCATTCTTTCATTTAATCCTTTCATTCTAAGAAATCCTGTTCATTTCTTATATATTTTCAGCTTGTTTCCAATAAACTGTCTTTAAGCTCAGCCTCAATTCAGGGCGCTTTGTGCCACTTCAGTTCAATCCCTGTAGGTATGAGTACAGAAGTGTCATCATACTAACCTAAACCTCCAGGGCCCCACCCCACTTTCCTTGGGATTATGGGTGTTTTAGAGCACCAAGTAGATATGGAGGAGGGGATGTCCATGCATAAGCATTAGTTGGGACCAAGAAAAGCCTTCTGGCACAGACAGGAGCCGCTCCTGATTGACTAATGGTGAGGTGCTAAATGTTGACCATGTGGAGCTAAGGGGATTGCAGCCAGATCACAGGTGGTCAAGCTCTCCATTCGTGCCTTTTCACCATATCTCCTAGCTTGTCCAAAACGTCCCAGTTTATGCCTATTGTCCTAATGTAACTGGTGCCCTCTTCACTCTCAAGTGTCTCAGTTTGAGCAATAAATTATATGGTGACCCTATTTACGGCAGAACTTTGCCAAATCCACCCAGCTGGGCAGCTTTTCTGTATCAGCTTCCTGGATCCCAGTTCTGTTCATCCTATGATTGACCTCCCTGTGTCTTCCCCTAACCTTGCTAACCATAAACCTCCAGGAATTATTCCCTTCTTCCTTTTTCATGCCCCATAAAATTACCCTCCTTTCTACTATTCCTTTTCTTCTTTCACAGGAAACTTTAGACCCAGACAATGTTGATATTTAAAATGCACTGATGGTCAGTGCAGCACACTGGTCATTAAGTATTTTAAAAACATCCCTGATCCAGAGCTCATCAACAAAGTCGCTCAGCCTTACTAAAGCAGTCTACCACAGCAGAGAAGGCCCAGATGTGTATTATTCCAGAGGTCCACAGAAGAGTCTCATACTCAGGGCACTGAGTAGTCCTGGCTTCACACAGCCCAGGCACCTTGCATGCCATCGCACTTAAATTTTTATAATCCCACAAACAACAAAGGTAGTGCTGCGGTCAGGGGCACAAGGTTTCGAAAATAACTTATTAGAATTTAAATCTGGGCTCCAACATTTGTTAGGCCATCTTCTATAGATCCCTGTACTTCAATTTTCCTTGTAAAATATAGTAACAGTACTTATCCTCCTACCAGTGGTCAATATTAACCAAGTTAATACATGTAAAGCACCTAGATCAATGCCTAATACAGTAATTGCTTTAAAGATGCTAGCAATTACCTGTTTTACAATTGAGGACACTGCCAACATCACGTGGCTAGAGGTGATGCTGAGATCTACATCCAGATTTTCTGAATCTCAACTCCATGCCATCTGTGACACCACTACTACCCAACCCTCTCTTACACATGATACAAAGCAGTAATAGGCTAATCAATGATACGGGAAGGACTTTATCATGTGACACTACATAACCACAGCTGTATTTACAGCTACCTATCCTCAGTGTAGATCTGAATAGTGAAGATGGCTCAGAAACAGCATTACCATGATTGAAGTACAGGCATTGACTTTTATTTGGTAAAGAAAAACAGTTTTGATGATTTACCACAGTTTTAAAACACAATTTTATAGACAGAATTCTTGTTTTCTTAAAAAAAAAAAAAAAAAAAAGGTTTTGGACCAAATGTGGTCTAGTTATAGTTTATTCACATAATGAAACTGCATCTGAACACAGCTTAAAATTCTCCCATCTCCATCAGTTTTTCTCTTCTCAGCATTAGAAAGGCCTCATTCCATCACCATGCTTAATTCCTCAGCACCTTCTGTATTATTTCCAGGGGAAATCCCTGGGAAGAAAGGGCTGCCTGCCATCCCTCAGAAAAACATTGATAACTTGGAATTTTTCTTATTACATTCTGAGTATTTCCACAGCTCACAGAAAAAAATACCACGAGGACTTTAAAATCCTAAATTCTGGCCCTGACCATGTCATAAACTACAGAATAATCTTAAATAGGTCAGGAAACTTCCTCAGGCTTCTCATCTCAACTGCAAAAATTCAAGTCGCATTTGTTCCATCCTTTGTAGTTATTATGCATCTTCGCAGTAAACTTTTGACTTAATAAAGCGGCATTATACTCATTTTACACAGGAAACAATCTCAAAGAGGTTATGCAATCTACCCAAAGTCCCAGCGGTAGTAATATAACAGAGCTAAACTTACAGTCTTGCTGAAAACCCTAGTACTGGCTCACGCTGTGCTCCTAAGTTTGTTAAATGATCGAGACAGCAATTTTCCAAGTCTTTTCCAGTGATCACACATTATATTTCTACTTGTAATTTTTTATCTCTTCTTTCAGCCAGTATTTAAATCGGAAAAAAAAAAAAACCACATTTGATTGCCAAATTCAATTTACCATGGTTCTTTAACTACGCTTTAAAATTATCTTGTACTTACACATTAAGTCCACAGGAAACTTATTTTTTTTCAGAGAGTTTCTACCACCTGCCTCTCTGAAAGCTTTTGGACTTACCTGTTTGGTTGTCAAAGCAGAGGCTGACAAAAGTTTATAAACACCAATTCTTGCTTGTATTTTTTAAAAGTTATTTTATATGTAAAATTCATTCAAAACAAAGTAAGGCTCCACTGGTTCTTTTTCCCTGGAACAGTAATAAAAATATATTTTCTACTGTTTTCTATCCAGTCTCCTGTCAGCCATTATTCAGGAAACACTGTTATTGAATTTCAACGTCAAGCGTCCCTTTCCTCAACAAAAAAAATTCACAGTCTTAAGAGTCAGGAAAACTCTTTCTTTCACTATTCCACAGGAAGAATAAACCAGCCACCTACACTGGAAGATGAAGCTCTGGATGTTAAAGGATTCAGGATATTTCCCAAGAGGCTACATGACCAATTTAAAAGCTGATGATAGATTTGCTTAAAATACAGTAACTTTTATTTACAGTAAATTTATACATGTGCTGATTAGTCATGCTGATATTACATAAGAACACAAACTAAACCAAAATTTAAAAGAGAGAAAAGTCAATCCTATCAGCCATCCTGAAAATTCAAGAGTTCATAAATAGCAAGCTCTCACAAGGAGTCAGCTCAACACAATTGGTAATTTATATAATTTAACATGCTACAAATGAAGAAAATAAACAAGACATGAGGATGAGGATAGGAAAAGTCCTGTCAAGATTCTCTTCATTTTGATTTTATTGCTTTCTTGCCTTCAGGGGGGAAGATTTTGACTTCAAAAGTCACAAAATATTTGAGAAGGGAATTTACATCTTGCTGTTCTAGATGGTATTCTTCAGCTATTTTCTTAGCAGTCCATGTGTCTGGATAAAGTTTATGATTATTGAGAAGTGTCAATGCCTCTACAATGGAAATTTTGCCTTTGGGAATGTGCTCAATGTTCATCATGTCAAACTGATGGTCTTTCGGCAACCTGAACTCCGTAGGCTTCTGACGTGTTGCGGTGTCCTTTACCTAGGAAAAAAGACAAAAACCAAAAAACAGGCTTTTAGGATGAGAGCAAAGATTTGACATCTACTTTCATGCCTTGAATCTCTATTTTTCTTCTTCAAACAAATATTACCCATGCTTCTCCCAACTACATTTTCTCTTTACGATGAGTCTTAGTTTGATGGCGCTTTTGCCATATCACCATTTCACACCCATAGTTCAATCATTAGGTAGAAATCAATCAAATAGATACCATCCACTCACCACATTATTTCATACATAGTAAAAGAATAACAAGTTGGTTGGAAAAAATAAACTGCTTTAGAAGGGCAGAATCCTGATGCTGCTCTAACAGCTTACCTGACAATCTTGATCCTTTTTCCTAGTTTTATATTCATATTCAGTTCAGTTCAATTGCTCAGTCGTGTCCAACTCTTTGCAACTCCATGGACTGCAGCACTCCAAGCCTCCCTGTCCATCACCAGCTCCCGGAGTTTACTCAAACTCACGTCCATTGAGTCGGTGATGCCATCCAACCATCTCNTCTGGCTCTAGGTGAGTGATCACACCATATGATTATCCGGGTAGTGAAGATCTTTTTTGTACAGTTCCTCTATGTATTCTTGCCACCTCTTCTTAATATCTTCTGCTTCTGTTAGGTCCATACCATTTCTGTCCTTTATCGAGCCCAACTTTGCATGAAATGTTCCCTTTGTATCTCTAATTTTCTTGAAGAGAGCTCTAGTCTTTCCCACTCTATTGTTTTCCTCTATTTCCTGGTGGCCTACAGTCCACAGGGTGGGAAAGAGTCGGACATGACTGAGCGACTTCACATTCACTGAGGAAGGCTTTTTTATCTCTCCTTGCTATTGTTTGGAACTCTACATTCAAACGGGTATATCTTTCCTTTTCTCCTTTGCTTTTGGCTTCTCTTCTTTTCTCAGCTATTTGTAAGGCCTCCTCAGACAGCCATTTTGCTTTTTTGCATTTCTTTTCCATGGGGATAGTCTTGATCCCTTTCTCCTGTACAATGTCACGAACCTCTGTCCATAGTTCATCAGGCACTCTATCAGATCTAGTCCCTTAAATCTGTTTCTCATTTCCACTGTATAATTGTTAGGGACTTAATTGAGGTCATACCTGAATGGTCTAGTGATTTTCCCTACTTCCTTTCATTTAAGCGTGGTTCATGATCTGAACCACAGTCAGCTCCCAGTCTTGTTTTTGCTGACTGTATAGAGCTTCTTCATCTTTGGCTGCAAAGAATATACTCAATCTGATTTGGTGTTGACCATCTGGTGATGTCCATGTGTAGAGTCCTCTTGTGTTGTTGGAAGAGGGTGTTTTTGTTATGACCAGTGTATTCTCTTGGCAGAACTCTATGAGCCTTTGCCCTGCTTCATTCTGTACTCCAAGGCCAAATATGTCTATTACTCCAGGTATTTCATGACTACCTACTTTTGCATTCAAGTCCCCTATGATGAAGAGGACATCCTTTTTTGGTGTTAGTTCTAGAAGGTCTTGTAGGTCTTCATAGAACCGTTCAACATCAGCTCCTTCACCACTACTGGTTGGGACATAGACTTGGATTACAGTGATATCCAATGGTTTGCCTTGGAAATGAACAGAGATCACTGTCATTTTTGAGACTACATCCAAGTACTGCATTCAGACTCTTCTGTTGACTATGATGGCCACTCCATTTCTTCTAAGGGATTCTTCCCACAGTAGGAGATAAAATGGTCATCTGAGTTAAAATTCACCCATTCCAGTCCATTTTAGTTCACTGATTCCTAAAATGTCGACATTCACTCTTGCCATCTCCTGTTTGAGTGCTTCCAATTTGTCTTGATTCATGGGCAAGTTCCTATGCAATATTGCTCTTTACAGCATCGGATTTATATTATGTCCCTCCAAACACTCTGAGTGAATTCAAACGTTGCTAGAGATCTTGCCTCTTCAGAGGAAATGAAATAATGCCTCCAAGACCTCAACAAATATAAATAAAACCACCTATCCACCTCACCCATCTTTCCACCTGTCTGAACCAAGCTTAATCCTCGGGTTTGTGCTCTGCATTTCATTGCTCTATCAGCTACATCAACTACAGCCCTCTGCCCCTTTACTTTTCCTTTCAAACATGCCCTGCCACTACTGCTTTTTGGTAAAAATATAAAAGTGCCCTGGCTGGTGCACAAATAAATTAAAGAAAAGGAAAGTGCCCTAGTCACCAACTTTTACAAACACTCATCAAACCCAACAACAACTCTTCTTTTATGACCAGTTTCCTTCTTTTCAGTTCTACTTTAAAAAATAGTACTTGTGATCTCAAATCCAGAGGATTACATCTTAATCCAGAGGATATTTTTTAGGCAAACACTGCTGACCACTCCCACATACCCACAACTATTTTTTCTTTGGTTTCCATACCACCTCTCCTAGTGTTCCATCTGTCTCTGCAGTGGTTCCTTCCTTGTGGTCTATTTCACTTCAGCTACCCTGTAAATGTTAGTATGCCCCCAAGTTCTGGCCAAGGCCCTCTTCTCACTCTACACATTCCCGCCTAAGCAATCCCACCACCCTCTTATTATTATTATCCACACATCAATGACTCTCAAATATGGTCTCAAACTTTGACCTTTCTCCTGACTTTCAGATCCCAATTCCCAAATGACTAACTACATTTTTACTTGATAACATATAAGTACCTCAAAGATCAACTTGTCTAAAGCTGAACTTGTCCCTTTTCTCTGAAAATACAATTTTGTCCTCATATTCTCTAGCTCAGGGACCAACACCACCCACCTCCCATAGCCCACTTCAAAACTCAAAGTTTCTCTTATGTTATGTTTGACATTTCCCCCTCCTCACTCATTACGACCAATCAATGACCAAATCCTGCTCCTGCTTCTAAGTCCCTCTCAAACCTGTTCACTTCTCTCCCAGTCACTAATTACCCTTGTCCAAACCAATGTCTCTTACAGGAACTACTGCAAAAGTCTGTTCTCCTCTTAACTGGATAAAACGCCCTTCCCTCCCTCCCTCCCAGCCCACCCTCAAAACTGCCCTCAGAAGGAAGCAAATCTGAAGTCACTCTTCCACAGGAAACTCTTCAATGACTTCCAACTGCCCTCAGGATAAAACTCAAATTCCTTAGCAAGACAAATAAGGGCCTTCACGATTTGGCCCCTACTGACCTTCTACCCCACACCATTTCAGGGATCCAGATTCATCCCTCATACTTTCTTCTAACTGTGGGTGTGTGCATTCTCAGTTGCTCAGTTGTGTCCAACTCTCTGCCACCCCACCAGGCTCCTCCATCCATGGANACCAATCAATGACCAAATCCTGCTCCTGCTTCTAAGTCCCTCTCAAACCTGTTCACTTCTCTCCCAGTCACTAATTACCCTTGTCCAAACCAATGTCTCTTACAGGAACTACTGCAAAAGTCTGTTCTCCTCTTAACTGGATAAAACGCCCTTCCCTCCCTCCCTCCCAGCCCACCCTCAAAACTGCCCTCAGAAGGAAGCAAATCTGAAGTCACTCTTCCACAGGAAACTCTTCAATGACTTCCAACTGCCCTCAGGATAAAACTCAAATTCCTTAGCAAGACAAATAAGGGCCTTCACGATTTGGCCCCTACTGACCTTCTACCCCACACCATTTCAGGGATCCAGATTCATCCCTCATACTTTCTTCTAACTGTGGGTGTGTGCATTCTCAGTTGCTCAGTTGTGTCCAACTCTCTGCCACCCCACCAGGCTCCTCCATCCATGGAACTTCCCAGGCAAGAACACTGGAGAGGGCTGCCACTGCCTCCTTCCTCCAGGGGACCTTCCCCACCCAGGTAATGAACCCGAGGCTCCTGCAGCTCCTGCACTGACAGATTCTTTACCACTGAGCCGCCAGCCCCTAACTATACTGAGCTCTAAAGGCACCGCACACTCTCCTACCTTCAGATTGTAACTCTGGCCTGAAACACTAACAACTTCTTCACTTTCCAAAAATTTAAGTTTCCCTTATCTTCCTAGTTCTGTATCTTCCTACCACCTAATATATATATTTTTTATCCAGTTTTCCCTTATGATTAATATTAAATACTAAAATTAATATTATGGCACTGAAAAAATCTGGTAAATTCAACATCCTCTTTTAATTAAAAAAAAAACCTTAGAAAAGTAAAAATAAAACATTCTGTGATAAAAGTATATTTCAATCAGACCAAATCACTTTATTTTAATTACAGGCACCCTATGCAAGGAAAGACAGAATAACAGACACAGTAAGAGGAGAATTAAGTATAAACACTAGAAAGAGAAAATTATAATTCCATTCCAATGGTATGAGAATATCTTTAGAAAAATACAAAAGAATCAACTGAAAAACAAAGAGAAATAATAACCTAGCAAAGCAGGTACCTGCAATACAAAAACCACTTTTTTGTGTGACATACTAGTAATAAATAGTTAAAAACTTAGGGCGAAAAGAGATCCCATAGTAACAATCTTCCCTCTACCCTTCAAAGACTCAATAAGACAAAAATATTAATTCTCCTCAATTAATCTATAAATTCCAATTCAATTACACTCAAAATCAAAATAAGACTTTTCAAGAACCTGTTCATATGGGGAAAAAATGTGTGGCAAGAGTCAAAGAACTTATGAAAAGAAAGAAAGATGATCATAACAGGTATCAAGTTACTTTACAAATTTTTATTAATTAAAATAGTATAATTCTAGTGTAGACATAGAAAAATAAATAGAACTGATGAATCCATTAACAGACTTATAAGTGTATGCATTTTAAATGAGTGGGAAAAGGACTGGGTTATTCAATAAATTATATTTAGACAACTGACCATCCAGTTGAAAAGTTCTCCCTCACCAAAAACTTTAATGCCAAATAAAGATTTTAACATAAAAATATATAATCATAAAAGTACTGAGAAAATATAGAAGACTGTCTTTAGGTTAGACTGAGTCCATACAATGAAAGACAAAAAGGCTAATATATTTCACAAAATTTTGAATAGCAATAGATAAAAAGTCAGACAAAAATAATTTGACATATGACAGCCACAGCATCACTGATGTCTAAAGACATCACAAATCATTAAGAAAATTATGAACTGCCTAAAAGAAAAAGAGACAAATATAAATAGGCACTTCAACCTTTTCTTCACTATCACTTGCCCACGAGTCTTTTCAGATTTTTCCTATTACCCCTCCAAGAAATTTTAACACCGCTGTGTATCTCCTAAGTATTATATTTACATTCCTATGTTTTATACATAAGAAGTATTAAATGGTTTTTGTTCCCCAAGAGTTAAGTTTAGAATAAGTACATGTGAGAGAAACAATACCGAAGTATTATCCAACACCTGTCTAAAGATAATATAAAGAACACAAACATCAACCCCTATATATTTCTCTGTGTGTGTGTATGTGTGTGTGTGTGTGTGTGTGAACACCTGATAACCGAATCCTATAACTGTTGTAACAAGTTACAAACCTTATTTTACATGCATTTTCACTTCCCTACTTAAAATTATACTAGTAACTATTAACTTCTGTGCAGTTTATTGCCTATCTACAGAGAAAGACACTGGAGACTTTTAGACTGAAAAGGGAATGGTCACTGGCACTTCCCTCTCCTTTAATCAAACTCTTCTCCCTGCTTAGAAGCTTCCTGCCCCCATGAACTCATCTGGCTAACACCCAGCCGTTGTTCAGGCCACTTCCTCAGAAACCATCCCTGGTCGTTCTGTCTCAAACAGCTCCCTCTGATATGTCCCTCCCTCAATTATGTGCGTGCGGCTGCTCATCTGTTTCATGCCTGTGTCCCTCACAACACTGTAAGCACTGAGAGCAAGGACTAGAACTGCTGTGTTCATCCCTGTACACAGAGCACTTGTGCCTGAGGTTCCCACTCCCAGTTTATTCTGCGATCTGAATATTTTCTTAAAAAAGCAAACAAAAAGCCCACCAACAACACAACACTAAAAAATGTTCTGATATCAGAACATACCTCAAACCACTGAAGGAAGAGAAATAGTATTAAAGCTCTCTCAGGGTCATTCAAATGTCATTCAAGTGACCAATTGTCATTAGGTAGAAGTTCTCTACCAAATCCTATAAATTCTGAAATAACAGAGGTGCATTCAACTAATACTTTCACAAGTCTGTTACTTATTTTTTCACAAGTCTTTTAGATTTCAGTAAATATCCAATGAACAGAGGCATCTGTGTCTTGCTTAGACCTCTGCGCTTCAATTTTGCCAAAGCTCTGCATTCTGGTTCAGAAGCACACTGAGACTTTTACACTTGCAGAGCCTTCACTCTCTTTTACTATTTGCCACACTTCTCTATGTGATTCTCCTGGAGCTCCAAGGAGTTATATTATATATTTACCTAATGAAAACACACATTACCTGCAAAGAAGACATGGGATCTTGGGAATCAACATACACGTCTTTCAGTAATGACAGCAGTTTGTCATCTTTCCTATCAATTTCTCCCTTAATTTCTGGATGGCCTAAAGAAAGAAAAAGAATGTTACAACTGTAAAGCCAAAGAAAATTTCCTATAAGATCCTAACACTTAACACAAAACAGTCACTTTTTTTCCCCCCAAACTTTAAAATTTTTATTTTGTATT
This sequence comes from Neotragus moschatus, assembly GCA_006410615.1. NCBI lineage: Eukaryota > Metazoa > Chordata > Mammalia > Artiodactyla > Bovidae > Neotragus > Neotragus moschatus. Next base: position 1,809,051 of record SJYA01001479.1, on the reverse strand, counting down.
GGGGTATAGAGGATTAACAATACTGTGGTAGTTTCAGGTGAACACTGGAAAAGGACTCAGCCATACATATACATGTATCCATTCTCCCCCAAATCCCCCTATCCAGGCTGGCACGTAATATTGAGCAGAATTCCATGTGCTATACAATAGGTCCTTGTTGGTTACCCATTTTAAATACCGCAGCGTGTACATGACCTTCCCAAAGTCCCTAACTATTCCTTACACGGCCCCACCTCCCCCGGCAACCATAAGTTCGTTTTCTAAATCTTTGTTAGTTGCTTTCTGTTTAAGACAGTCACTTCATTTTTTGCTTCGAGTGAATTCACTCGAACACAATAGGACGTGTTTTAAATGTAACTCATAATGCTAGGTCAAGTTCGGTGTCCACTGTTCTGTGAAGACGTCTAGAGAGTTCTCTTGCATACGATTCCTTCTGATTTTTATTCTTTGTACCATGCTGCAAAGTATTAAAGCCGGCGAGGGCGGGGTCAGCATGGGCAGACGCCAACACCTCCAAGACTACGAAGTAGGCGGAGCCGCCGACTCCGCGGGAGCAAGGAGACAGTCTCAATGTCACCAGCCCGGTGGCGCCACCTTCCCGAGTTCGGCTGACCCGGGTGACTGCAGCTGACCCCGGTCACCCCCACCACTGCACCGAGGTCCACCACTCAACCCACACCCGGAGACCGAGCGCCGGGGCCCGAGGCGCCCCGGCACCACTTACTGCTCATCTGCTCTCGCAGGAGGTTTTTGGTGGAGGGGTGCCTGGGAGCGGGGGAAGGCTTCATTTTGCTGATTTCCCGTTCCGCCCGATTCTCTAGGTTGAAATTCCTGACTGCGCGAGCCACCGCAGCCCCCATGTCTTCACAACATGATGCCCTAAGTTACACCACACGTGGTTAAACACCCGCGCGGGCGACCTCCGGGACACATCAGAGCATGCGCACCTCTGCGGATGACCCGCGCTAGAGCTTCAAAACGTGCGCTAAAAGCGTGCAGTTTGCCCCCTAGCGGTCAGGAGGGCACACGCCACGTCTCCACCCAGAGTATCTCAAAGGGAGCAAGCACCTGCCTCTGGGGCGGAGACATGCTCCCACCGGCGTCTGCTTCCCGCGATCTGGGGAGGGACTTAGGGCTTGGGCACACCTTGTTTTTACGCTCTGCAGCCTGGTGGAGTCCGGCAGGAAGCTTTAAAGCGATTTTCTTGCCGGGTTTTCCCCCAGGTTTTCTGATTTAATCCCTCCCGAGTGAGGCCTGGCGTTGGTTCAAGTTCCCCATGTGATCCCAAAGTTGCAGGCTGAGAATCAAAGTCTAAGCAAATTGTCTTTTCACAGGTCGGTGTAAGCCAATAAAAATGGAATTATGGCTAAAGGAAGGTTCTAAAATAGCCCTTCCCTCCTTTTGTGAAAGGAAAATAGTGGAAGTTTACGCATTCTCGATGAATATTTGTTCTGTCGCTCTTTTGTTTAAATGTCGCTTATTTTCCTGTCCCGTTTCCTGTTGCGTTTGAATCTGAACCCTGTAATCTTTTCCCAGAATCTTTTACATCGCGCTCTCGTAACGCATTTGACCTGTCCATTTCCATTACGCTCGCCTTTTCCTTCTTTTTGCGTATTTTTAATGCTAATTTGTGTTGTGTCTCTATGCCATTAAGTATGAGTCATTGCGTCATTCCTTAGCCTATTTCTCCTTTGTTCTATACCTTTCTTGTTCTTTTTAAGCCACGGAGACCTTGTAACTTAGTGAAAGGAACAGCCAATAGGAAAAAAATGTACTGCCGCCTACCAGGTTCCTCCGTCCATGGGATTTTCCAGGCAAGAGTACTGGAGTGGGTTGCCATTGCCTTCTCCAAGGGAAAAAACAGACAACAACAAAAACGAGCGGGGTTACATGTTTTCTTAATCTTCCTCTTTCTCTCCCTCTCCCTCTCTCCCCTTCTCTCCCTCTCCCTCTCTCCCCTTCTCTCCCCTCTTCCTTCTCCCTCTGAAAGGGTTACTGTGTTGCTTTTAAGATTCTTCAAAAATATTGTCATTTATTCATAAAGAACCCACTAAAAAGTAGCAGAGTTTCCAAAGTTATAGTATTTTTCAGACTGTGGCCGCAAGATCTGCTTTTAGGGTTCTCAGCTCTTCTTAGCAAAATGAGGTTTAAAAGCAGTGAAATGATAAAACAGTAAGTTATGATTTTTAAAAGAATCTCAAACTAAAGAAAGGGCTGTTTTCTTTAAAGAAAACTAATTATTGTATATAGTAATCATAACAAAAGTTCTACAAGGAACATAGCCACCATTAACTATCATGAAATGTTTTTACGGAAATTGGTATTTGGAATTTACAGAGGCTAAAACCAGTGTTCTCTGGTAGTGTTAATTGTGAAGTTATCCTGAAGGTGGCAGGCTGCTCCAAGAGTTCCATCTTTGAGACAAGCATGCCTATAAGTGCTTTATAGCACAGGAATTCATATTTCTACCTATATACATCAAAACATTTTCCTTTGCCTCACATATCTATGTGTTTCAACAGTTATGGTAGTAATTCCATTCACTGCCTGTTAAAGATATTTTAAAAGTGGAAAATTCACTTTCATAGAAATTCCACTGTACTTCTGGCAGAATGGAAAAGTAATGTGAGACAGAAGTTATAAGAAGTGCAGGGAGCTATGGGAATTACCCACATGAAAGAATTTATTGAATTTCCACGTTTAAGGAGACTTTGGGTTCAATATATCTGTATCAGGTGGCTCAGACAGTAAAAAATCTGCCTGCAATGCAGGAGTCCCAGGTTTGATCCTTGGGTCAGGAAGATCCCCTGGAGTAGGGAATGGCAACCCACTCCAGTCGTCTTGCCTGGAGAATTCCATGTGCAGAGGAGCCTGGCTGGATACAGTCCATGGGGTCACAAAGAGTCGGACACAACTGAGAGAATCACACACACACATACTGGGATTCAATATTTAAGGAACATCCAGTCCAGGCCAGCTGCCTTGCTGGCCCTGGAGTGTTCAAGTCCTCAAAGAACAGGACAGAAGGCAGAGGTACTTGAGAAAGACACAACTGCCTGGCATCCCTTGGGAGTCATCTAGAGATAAAACCTGAATCACAAATGCATAATTCCAGCCCTTCTTGTTAAATATGCAAATTAACATGAAGTGTGAACTCAAAACTCTCTCTGGGCTCGCATTAAGCTTGAAGTCAGGTGCCCATGGAAAGTATAACTAAGATGTTGCTCAGAATTAATCATCTCTCTGACTGCCATATGATATATTTATATTGGTGAATATCCCAGGGTACCAGTGAAGTAAACCTAGAGTCTTGCCAACACAGTAGAGTGTAAATATTTTGAGGACAGTAATTATCGTCTTTGTTCACTGCTACCTGCATCTCACTGAACAATACCTGGTACAAAGTAGGTACTAAACAAATGTCAGGTAAATATTGGTGGGTGGTAGTGGTTCAGTAACTAAGTCATGTCCAACTTTTGCAACCCCATGGACTGTAGCCCTGCCAGGCTCCTCTGTCCGAGGGATTCTCCAGGCAAGAATGCTGGAGTGGGTTGCCATTTTCTTCTCCAGGGGATCTTCCTGACCCAGGGATCAAACCCAACCTTCTGCATTGCAAGCAGATATTTTATTGCTGAACCACTAGAGAAGCCAAGATAAATATTAATGAACCAAAGATGAGCAGGGGCTTCCCTGGTGGCTCAGATGGTAAAGAATCCGCCTGCAGTGCTGGAGTCCTTTGTTCAGTCCCTGGGTTGGGAAGAACCCCTGGAGGAGGGAACAGCTACCCACTCCAGTGTTCTTCCCTGGAAAATCCCCATGGACAGAGGAGCCTGGCAAGCTCCATGGGTTGCAAAGAGTTGGACACGACTGAGCAACTTTCACTTCACAAAGATGAGCAGAGCCCTCGAGAGTCTAGGCCTTAGATAGGTTTCTGCCTGAACACCAGCCCCTCTACCAGAAATGAGTCCTTGTGAAAGTCACTCACTCTGGTTATGCTCACTTCATCTTAGAACTAGGACCATAGCAATTATCTAATGGATTTCGCATCATTTAAAAATATGAAGTGTCTGATACAGTGCCTAGCTCAGAATATGATATTGAGTATTTGCATTGGTTTCCATTTTCCAGAGGAACAGAAAGAAGTTTGGGAAAGGAGCAGATATTCTGAAGCCCTGGTCTATAGATGAGTAAAATGAATACAGTAAATATCTGAAAGTAAAGTGATTCAAGTTCTTCAAGAATTTAATTTAAAAAAATAGGTATTTCAGTTTCTATTCTCTGATTAGCGTGCTCTGAACGCAGCGTTGCTGGGCCCATTAAGGTGGAAAATTGGGTGGGTATCATTAGCTCGCCAGAAAGAGTCCCTCCTTGCTTCCTTTCTTCATCCTCAGTCTTTCTGTCTCTATCTAGATTTTTACCTTCCTGTACTCCTTTCTTTTGGAGGAGGAAATGGCAAGCCACTCCAGTATTCTTGCCTGGGAAATCCCATGGATAGAGGTGCCTGGAGGGCTACAGTCCATGGGGTCACAAAGAGTCAGACATGAGTAAGTGTGCATGCATGCCTTTCTTTGAACATAATTCAAAGGCTTTCTGTGTTCTCCAAAGGATAGCAGTCACTAAGCCCACGTGGACAAGTGACTCAAGATGCTCAGGAGAGTCCCCAGAGGTCTCACTGACCAAACCCCAATTACAAGTGAGCAGCGTGGCAGATTTGTGGAGGAATGGCTCATCCTGGCAGAGATGGCCGGGTTCAGATGGAACTTCTCCAGGCCCTGGATTCCAGTATCAGGGGCCAAGCAACTTGTGAGTCCAGCTGAGGTCATTTACCAGATTCCGAAACTTCACCGGTTCCATTGTGATGTAGTGTTGTGCATTTGTGAGACCTAGAATATTTCAGAAAAATAAATCCTGAAAGCCAGAACAAACTAGGCTTTGGTAGATCCAATATTCATATTGAGAAACTCTAGGTTTCATAGATTAGAATTATCAACCAGCAGTTGTACCCAGATGCCTACTCTGTGGCCACCACACTCATGACTTTTGGTATTATATTAGTTTCCTATCGCATCTAACAAATTACTGTCAAATAGTGCCTTAAACTGGAGGAGGAAATGGCAAGCCACTCCAGTATTCTTGCCTAGAAAATTCCATGGACAGAGGAGCCTGGCAGGCTACAGTCCATAGGGTCGCAAAGAGTTGGACATGACTGGAGAAGGCAATGGCACCCCACTCCAGTACTCTCGCCTGGAAAATCTCATGGATGGAGGAGCCTGGTAGGCTGCAGTCCATGGGGTCGCTAAGAGTCTGACACAACTGAGCAACTTCACTTTCCCTTTTCACTTTCATGCATTGGAGAAGGAAATGGCAACCCACTCCATGTTCTTGCCTGGAGAATCCCAGGAATGGGGGAGCCTGGTGGGCTGCCGTCTATGGGGTCACACAGAGTTGAACACGACTGAAGCGACTTAGCAGCAGCAGCAGCAACATGGTAGTTCTATTTTTAATATTTTGAGGAACCTCCAGTCTTTTCTGTGGTGGGTGTACCAATTTACATTCCCAAAGCCAATAAACAAAGGTTCTCTTTTCTTCACATCCTCTCTAACACTTGTTATTTCTTGTCTTTTTAATAATAACCATTTTTACAGATTGTGGTGATATCNAACATGGTAGTTCTATTTTTAATATTTTGAGGAACCTCCAGTCTTTTCTGTGGTGGGTGTACCAATTTACATTCCCAAAGCCAATAAACAAAGGTTCTCTTTTCTTCACATCCTCTCTAACACTTGTTATTTCTTGTCTTTTTAATAATAACCATTTTTACAGATTGTGGTGATATCTCACTATGGTTTTGGCTTGCATTTTCCCCTGATGATTAATGATAGTGAGACTCTTTCGATATACCTGTTGGCCTCCTGTATGTTTTCTTTGGAAAAATGTCCGTTCAGATCCCCTGCCGGTTCTTAAATCAGATTGTCTATTTTCTTTGAGTTGTATGGGTTCTTTATGTATATTGGATATTAGCGCCTTATTACGTATATGATTTACAACTATTTTCTCCCATTTAGTAAGTTGCCTTTTCATTTTGTTGATGGCTTCTTTTGCTGTGTATAAACTATTTATTTTTGCTTTTGCTGCTTTTGTTTTTGGTGTCAGATTCAAATAATAATCACCGAGACCTGTGTCAAAGACCTTCCTATGTTTTCTTCTAGAATTTTTATGGTTTCAGATCTCATGTTCATGTCTTCAGTTTGTTTTAAATTTTATGTATGGTGTAAGATTGTGTTCAAGTTTGATTCTTTGGCATGTGGCTGTTCAGTTTTCCCAACACCATTTATTGAAGAGACTGTCCTTTCCCCATTATATATTCTTGGTTCCTTTGTCGTAAATTGACCATGTTTATGTGGGTTTATTTTTGGGCTCTCTATTCTGTTCCACTGAGCTGTGTACTATACTGTCTTCATTACTATAATTTGTAATAATGGTTTGAAATGAGAGAGTATGATGCCTTCAGCTTTGATGTTTTTCAGCATTGTTTTGGCACCAATACATTTTTGAAAAACAGCAATAGGGAAGTGCTTCCCTACAAGATATCAAAATATAGTATAAAAACCTTAAAGTGTGATACTGATATAGGACTAGGTAAATAAATCCATAAATATAATAGTGACAAGATGGATTTAATTACACACTACATGCCATTTAAAATCACCCAGTGATGTAAGAATCTAACATTTTCCTCTCCTAAATGGATGGCCAGACTTCCAACATCATTGATTTACCAGTCCACCATTTCCCCTTCTCTATGATCCCACCTGTCACTTGCTTCCTTGTCTCTTACTTAGTTGATTAATTTTATTTTTGGCTGTGCTGGATCTTTGTTGCTTTGCGAAGGGTTTCTCTAGTTGCAGTGGGTGAGCAGGGGCTGCTCTTCTTTGCAGTGTTCAGGCTTCTCATTACAATGGTTTCTCTTGTTGCAGAGGACGGGCTCTGGGGTGCACAGGCTTCAGTAGTTGGGGTGCACAGGCTCAGTGGTTGCAGTGCTTAGACCCTAGAGCACATGGGCTCAATAATTACAGCTAATGAGCCCTGGAGCGTGGGCTCAGTAGCTCTGGTGCCCAGGTTTTGTTACTCCAAGGCATGTGAAATCTTCCCAGACCAGGGATTAAATCCATGTCCCCTGTATTGGCAGGCACGTTCTTGTCCACTGTACCACCAGGGAAGTCCCCCTGTCTCCTTTTTTTTCTTTTTCTTTTTCCCTAGATGAGGTAGCTTTCATAGTGTATCTATCCTTCAAATACCCACTATTTTGCTGCTTATAGAAGTAGGGAACATTTAGTCATGGCTAGGTTTTGGTTTAATTCCAACGAGGTAATTTTGCTCTGTCCGCAGCAATTTAATCAGTACAGTAATTCTCCATCTCAGCCCCAGCCACAGAAGGTACTCCTGACAATTTGGCAAGGGAAAAAAAGGGTGGGGGGAGTCAAAAAAGAACAAGCAAATACTCAAGAACTAACTTTCATATCAAACATTATGAAAACAAGGTATATGAAACAGAATTTCAGAAGGATTGTGAAAAATAATTTGCAACTAAAGCAGGTTACCTAAGCTAGTGAGCCCAACCCAGTAATTTCAGAGCTTGGGTCCATGTTTGTGCCCTCCATTTATCTGTCCATCTTCAGGTCTTTCTCCCAATTGCAACTGTCTCTCTGACTCTTTCCTTAATGGCCATAGAAAAACATAATGATCACAAACAGGCATGACACTAGAGGGACCTGCATATGAAACTTGGCTCTATCTTCCTGAATTCATGCTTTGGGATTCATAATTTTTCTGGTCACCAGTTTCCTCAACAATAAAATGGAAATAACAATACTGCTCAGCAGAGAAGCTTACTGTGAGACATAATCCTTGCAAAGGTGTAGGACTTGACAAATAGCAAACCTTCAAAAACTGTTAGCTCTTCTTTTACGTAACAAAAATATTAATAAAATATGAAACATTTGGATAGCAATAACATTTGGTTCATACTTCACAGTTTAGAAATCAGTATTTTCAGATACATTATTTCATTAATACGCTCTGGCAACACTCTCTAGAATTTTATTCACATTAGACATATTTTAGAAGGTGCGTTTAGCTGCTTGTTATTATTAAAGTGGTGGGTATGGCCTTCCCTGGTAGTCCGGTGCTAAGACTCAGCACTCCCAATGCAGGAGGCCCAGGTTCAGTCCCTTGTCGAGAAACTAGATCCTGCAAGCCACAACTAAGAATCCCATATGTTGCAACTAAGACCCAGCACAACAAATAAATAAATAGTTTGTTAAATAAATAGAGTGGTAGGTATAGGAAGTACATGAAATGCTCTTGCCCATGGGCTTTGGAGAGCAATTTTTTATTGCCAGTCCTTGCCTTTGCAGGCACAATTCTATCTTTTTACCCCAATAAACTCCGCTTCTACTAGCTTCGCTCCCTAAACTTTAGTGCACACAACACCCTTCTGAATCTCATTTCTGTTGAATGTGACACTGTTAGCAGGGAGGCAGGTGGTGGAGGCAGAGTTCTGTGACCACTACTGACCCTAAGCAGAGAACCCAGGCAGGCTGGCCTGGCCTTCTCACCTACATAACAATGAGATAAGAAATGGATATTACTTTAAGCTTCTACATTTGCAGTGACTAGTTATGCAGTGATGGAAAATGAAGATAGTAGGTAGTGTGAAAGTAAGGTTGGGGATGAAGTAGGTGGTGATGGATCCAAGCAATCCTAAAGCCTGACGAATCCAAGAAAATTCAAGGACTGCATCCTGTCCCGCACATCTCACGCAACATATCAAGTGCCTGACAGCTTGCCAAAGCACTGTATAGGGCACTAGGTATAAAGTCAAGATCAGATCTTGTGACCAAAGGTGACAGTACTGTGATGGAGTGTTATCACCTGAGACTGGTAACAGAAAGAACAGACTAAAAGCCAAAACACCAGAGGGTAGTGATAAGCCTACATAAAGTTACACAAAGGTTTTGCCAATAGAAGGGGTCAACCATGACTCATACTTTATATAAAAACACATGTCAATGATTTTGTTTAATTCATAAATGAGGGAACCAGAAAGATTTACCACCAGTTTAAATAATCAACACATGTCATCAGGGATTTAAAATACAAAAGGAGAGAGGGGTTAGGAATAAAGAGGAAGGGCAGGAAAATGGGAAGAAGCTATTGTTGAGGTCATCACAGGTCAGCTAATAGACCTTTATAAAAGATGGAATACAGAGTTTAGTCTTCATTCTTTTTGTCTTAAATTCTCTTGAATGGAAGTCAGAGAGTCAAAGACCTGTTTTAGAAAGATGATTGACATCCACATAAAGGATGGTTTGTAAGAGAGAGACTGGAAAAGATGCTGTTTTTATTGTCCATATGGTAAGCTTTTCCGGTCCTGTTTCCTTAGGGATACCTGTTTAACGAGGGGTCTTTGTAGGGACACTGTTTCCATATGTCTTCCCCTTAATCTGAATGAATAGATAGGATTCAGAGACGGGGTTCAGAGGCTGGAGCATAAAATACAGTCAGCTATTTTCCTAATCTCATGCCACTCTTGGTGTAATCTTTTTTGGAGCGTTTGATCTAAGAGAATCTCAGAATGTACCACTATGATCCTGTTAACTTTCAGGTTCCCAACCCATGGCCTCAGGCACGTAACCCTTACGTTTCCAGAGAAAGCTAAAAACATCAGTTCTGTCTATAGGTCTCAGCAATGTGACCTAGTAAGCTAGTATATGGGGTTTCTCTTTTGGTCAAAAAAAATTCATGCACCTGGCTATATTTTGATAAGGAGTTTGAATATGTTTACTATGAGAAATTTAAATGTTTATGCAAGTAAGAGGTAAACCTGTTTTTTTTTACCAGTGTGGTTTTATTAGTGGTAGCCCTTTAAAAAATAACTTTTGATTATGAAATTTCAAACGCAATTAAATATACAGTTAGTATAGTGAATCAACATATGCCCATTAGCCAGAATCAATCATTATCAATTCATGGCCAACTGATATATACCTTCCCATTTTCCTACGTTCCGCCATTACATTGAGACAAATTCTTTTCATCTTATCACAATAATAAGGACATCTTGCCAAACAACCATAAAATAATGACAGTCTTTTTCAAAAAACAGCGAATGTGGAAAAGGTACAGACTTTTGGATGGGTTTATATTTGGTAAATTTGTTGTTATTTGCTTTCAATGATTTTTTATTGACTTGAACAATGAAGTCATAGTATGACTGTTAAACACTGCGTGCATTTGAAGCTCTTGAAACTGTATCTTGCCCTCTCTGCATACCTCACTGCCCACAGGCTTCCCTTTCTCTGGTTTTCCTCCCTCGAAAAGGCTCTAGAGTTGGCTGTTCATCAGAAGAGTGACTCTGTAATCACATGATGCCCAAACTGAGCTCACCCAGCTCTTTTCTGTCCTGCCACAAGGCCATTTTTGCTTTTAACTGGCTTGTTGATCCGGATGACAAATGAAGTATGATTCATGTGAATGTCAACATCCCATCCCTGTTTCCTTGCCAGCCCCCTAACTTCACCCCCTGAAATCAGGGCTTGAGTTAGTGCCTAAGGGGTACAGCAACAGCTCTACTTTGCATGTGAGTGACTAATCAATTCTTTCATCAGAATCCAATCGAACAGATAGAAGATTCCCGTCCTCACAAATAATAAATCATAAAGCCAAATTCCTAAACTTAACACACAGGTCAATTAAGATCTAGAGGTGTAGTAGCTGAATAATGACCCCAAACACATTTAGGTCCTAATCTGTGGAATGTGTAACAGGACCTTGTCTGGAAAAAGAGAGTTTGCAGGTGTGATTCATTTAAGGCTCTTGAGATGAGATTATCTCACTGAACCTTAAATGCCATGATAAATTTCTGTAAAAGAGGAAAACAGAGGAAGGTTTGACATAGAAGATGATATGATGAGTGAAGCAAGATGCTATATTGCTGGCTTTGAAGATGGAGAAAGAGGCCATAAGTCAAGGAGACCGATTCCTCCCTAGAGATTCCAGAGGGAACATGGACCTAAAGACACCTTGATTTTTAGCCCAGTTAAACTGATTTCAGACCTCCAGAACTGTAAGAGTTCCATTCCACTATTCCAGTGCTTTCTAGGGAACTCCAAACCTTGCTTTTGAAAAGCAGGATGGGATATATGGAGTTTTCACAAAAGACACACAAATAAGGGAGGTAATAAGTACATATTAATAAACAGGGCACCCACAACATCTTGGTGTGTACGACTGTGACCCAGAGTTCATCTGCAAACTGCTTCCCGCCTCTCCCAGCTCTCAGGAACAGCCTCAGATTGGACAGTTTGGCTTTACTATTTTGCCTGTCAAATACCCAAAATATTTTCACTCTTTAACCTTGTTAAGTTTCTTGATGCTCAGAGATGGACCCTGTCATCCTTTGCTAAAGCAGTGGTCCCCAACCTCTAGGATCTAATGCCTGATGATTTGAGGTGGAGCTGAGACTCATTGAAAAAGACTCTGACGCTGGGAGGGATGGGGGGCAGGAGGAGAAGGGGACGACAGGGGATGAGATGGCCGGATGGCATCACTGATTCGATGGATGTGAGTCTGAGTGAACTCCGGGAGTTGGTGATGGACAGGGAGGCCTGGCGTGCTGCGATTCATGGGGTTGCAAAGAGTCGGACACGACTGAGCGACTGAACTGAACTGAACCGAGGTAGTAATAATAGAAATAAAGGACAGAGTACATGTAATGTGCTTGAATCATCCGGAATCCACTGCCCCACCCCCAGTCCATGGAAGAATTGTCTCCCATGAAACCAGTCCCTGGTGCCAAAAAGGTGGGGGACTGCTGTGGTAAAGAATAGCCTTACAGAGTTGGGGTGATAGGAAACCCTGAAGGGCAGGCTTATTATCTCTTACAGCTTTCCCGTTCCCTGGGGCTCCTCAGCCACGCCTTCCCTTGCCCAAGCCTGCACTAACCTCCGAGGGGTGAGCACCCGTGTGGTCTGCCCCAGGACACCTGCTCCAGGCCTGACACCTGTCGTGTGCTCTCCCAATGCTGAAAGCTTTCCTGAGCCCTGATCCTGTAGTCAGTCATCTGCTCGCTCGCTCTTAGATGCTCACAACGAGAACTCTGTCCCAACAGACAGGAGACTTTGAATCAGGGATGAAATTTCTGACGGTGGGATTTCAGCCTATAAAACAGACTGCCCCGGGTATACCTTGGAAGGGGGCTGGCTTTACCTCCTCAGCTCTCTTGTGGAATGCACCCTTGAGGCTGAGCCTTGTCATGTGCCTTTAGAAATATAAATGAAGACAACTCTGAGGTTTCTCAGCAGAGGGTTGAGATGTCACCATCTGGTGACTCAGGTCCAGCTGTCTTGTGCTACTGGAATTTTTCCACCCCAGGTGTAAATTCCCAACAAGACCTTATGCAGGTCGTGAAGTGGGTCATGGGGTACTGGGCATCCGTACCTGAACCTTATGGGCTTCCCAGGTGACACTAGTGGGGAAGAACCTGCCTGCCAATGCAGGAGATGTAAGAGACGCGAGAGACATGAGTTTGATCCCTGGGTAGGGAAGATCCCTGGAGGAGGGCATAGCAGCCCACTCCAGTACTCTTACCTGGAGAATCGCATGGACAGAGGAGCCTTGTGGGCTACAGTCCAGGAGGTCACAAAGAGTTGGATACAACTGAGCATGCGCACGTACCAGACCCTATGGAGGTGGGGGATGTAAACACTGACACACTGCCTAGAGAAAAACAGCTCCTAAAATTAACTCTCTGCTCCCTGGTTCTCTGACGGTAAAGAACCCGTGCAATGCAGTGCAGGAGACCCAGATTTGATCACTGGAAGAGCTTGATTAGTTTGATCCCAGTTTGATGCAGGGAAGAGCCCCTGGAGAAGAAAATAGCAACCTACTCCAGTATTCTTCCCTGGAGAATTCCATGGGCAGAGGAGCCTGGGGTCTCCTGGCAGTCTCCTCATGGACAATCCATGGGGTCACAACAAGTTGGACATGACTAAGTGACTACCACTTTCACTGGAATTTCACATGTGTCACAAAGGCTTATTTTGGAGCCTCTTTATGGTTTTAATGACCTGGTTTTTGACTCAACACCTTGTGTGATTGGTCTTGATTTTGGTTCTGGACTATGGTTAGTTATAATCCAGTTTATCCCCCAACTTTAAAGAGAGCCAGTCTTCTACTGCCCTGGTCACCTTGTTCTGGGCTAATCTTTAGCTAAGTCAGTCCCATCTCTGAGCTCCATAATCAACAGCTGGAGAGAAAGGACTAATGAGAGATGAGATCCTACGGATGGTTAGGGAAGGTTCAGAACTAGAATCCAGTATACTGATTCGCCATCCAGTGCTCTTTCCTTCCGCATGGACTGTCAGTCCAGCATTTGACATTTACTCATAAGAGGAAACCAGGCAGAGCTATTGCCAGGACATCAGCATGTTGAGAGGAGACTAGAAGTGCTGTGTCCTTTGTGTGCAGGCATGGGATTGTGATCTGGACACATTAAAAGAGAGAAACAGGAACTTCTCTGGTGGCTCAGTGGTTAAGAATCTGCCTGCCAATGCAGGGCACATGGGTTCGATCCCTGGTCTNCCAGGACATCAGCATGTTGAGAGGAGACTAGAAGTGCTGTGTCCTTTGTGTGCAGGCATGGGATTGTGATCTGGACACATTAAAAGAGAGAAACAGGAACTTCTCTGGTGGCTCAGTGGTTAAGAATCTGCCTGCCAATGCAGGGCACATGGGTTCGATCCCTGGTCTGGGAACTAAGATCCCACATATTGTGAGGCAACTAAGCTTGTGTGCTACAACTACTGAAGCTTGTGTGTCCTAGAGCCATTGCTCCACAACAAGAGTAGCCCCTGCTCCCTGCAGCTAAACCCTGCACACAGCAATGAAGAGCCTGTGAATGGCAATGAAGACCCATTGCAGCTTAAAAAAAAAAGTGAGAAATAGAATATCAACCATTTGGAATTGTGAAATTATTAAGAAGATGGGTGACAGTTTTGAATCAGAAGATTTAAATGACTTTGCACTTTTCCATACATGTGACAGTGGGGAAGGAGGAGTGGCAGGAGGAAGACCGGAGGTGTGTGCCGGGAATTCAGAGACAAGACACATGTAGCCAGTTTGGGAAGCAAGCCAGGTTTCCGAAGCCCACTGCAACTCTGTTCTGAGATGGCACTTTTGCCAGACCCTGCAACAGCAGCCTCTTACTTCAGGAGTGAAGAGCTGTAGCGGGTTCCTGCACCCTCAACAGACCTCTCCACTACCTACGACATTCCCCTTTTATAGGGTCTCTTTCCTTTGGAACCAGAGAATGGCATCTGAGAAGTTCCACACCTAGGACCTCCCTGTTTTTAATGACCCTGGTCCTACAGAAGATAGGCAAAAGATAAAGATTTCCCTTTTTTTTTTTTTTTTCATAGTTGTCAGAGAGGTTTCTCAAAGGACAATATCCAAGGATAATTTTTAGGAGAGAAGATTGACTCCCTTGCTCACAACTGCAAATACTGTTACAAAAAAAGTAAGCAGTATTTAGAAAAGCAGCAGCATTTTGCATGACACTCTAACTTGGGTTGTTTATTGTTTCTACTTTTGCACTGGCTTTCCCCACTGCACTGTGGGATCCTTGGAGAGGTATNAGAGAAGATTGACTCCCTTGCTCACAACTGCAAATACTGTTACAAAAAAAGTAAGCAGTATTTAGAAAAGCAGCAGCATTTTGCATGACACTCTAACTTGGGTTGTTTATTGTTTCTACTTTTGCACTGGCTTTCCCCACTGCACTGTGGGATCCTTGGAGAGGTATCTTCGTCACCTCCCCATATATCTCCATCACTGCATATGGTGATCTCAAATATATGCTTAATAGAGATGTTCCTGATAATAAAACGCAAGTTTATAATTTTTGTTTATTTTAAAAGATCAATTTTGTCTTAATGGGAGTTACTGATTTATTCCTCAATCTTTGCTGCATTTCCTCATGTAAGCCGTTCAGCCTTTTAGGTAAATCCTCGGTTATTAATAGAACTATGATTTAAATCTGGATGACTATACAGCAATTAGATTTGGCAGTTTGTTGGTAAAATTAGAAAGATACAAAACTAGAAGAAACTCAAGCTTTGACACTCAAGCAGGTGCTTCTGCAGAGTACATAACTGTTTATTTAAAAAACTACTATTTACTAAAGTTATCATTATTTATATATTATATATGATTGATTTGGTATTAATATGACTCAAGGAGCCCAGCTTGGTGCTCTGTGATGATCTAGAGGGGTGGGATAGGGGGAAGGGAGGGAGGCTCCAGAGGCTGGGATATTTGTATAGTTGTATAGCTGATTTGCACTGTTGTGCAGCAGAAACCAACACAACATAGTAAAGCAATTTTCCCCCAATTGAAAATAAATTGTAAAAAATAAAAATATAAGATACAACTATGTTTTAAATATCTTTTTAAAATTACATTTAGTGCTTTGACATTCTATATATNTTTGTATAGTTGTATAGCTGATTTGCACTGTTGTGCAGCAGAAACCAACACAACATAGTAAAGCAATTTTCCCCCAATTGAAAATAAATTGTAAAAAATAAAAATATAAGATACAACTATGTTTTAAATATCTTTTTAAAATTACATTTAGTGCTTTGACATTCTATATATAGTGTCCTAGGGCTGTCTTAACAAAGTACTGCAGGATGACTTAAACAACAGAAAGTTATTGTCTTGCAGTTCTGGAGGCTAGAAATCTGAGCTCAAGGTTTGGCAGGGTTGATGCCTTCTAAGGGCTGTGGGAGAATCTATTCTAGGCCTCTCGCCTGGCAGCTGGTGGTTTGCTGACAACCCTTGGTATTCCTTGGCTTGCAGAAGTGCCGATCTCGGCCCTCATCCTCACAAGGCGTTCTCCTGTGTGCGTGTGTCTATTTCCAAATTCCCTCTTTTGATGAGAACAGTGCTCGTATTGCATTAGTCACTGGTCCCACTGCAGGATGACCTCATCATAACTAAGTATATCTCCAGTGACTCATCTCCAAATAAGGTCATCATATTCAGAGGTATCTGGAGTTAGGGGACACAGTTCAACCCACTATACATTCTTCAGTCAGTTTAGTTCAGTCGCTCAGTCATGTCCGACTCTTTGAGACGCCATGGACTGCAGCACGCCAGGCTTCCCTCTCCTTCACTATCTCTAGGAGTTTGCTCAAACTCACGTCCATTGTGTCAATGATACCATTCAACCATCTCATCCTCTGTCATCCCCTTTTCCTCCTGCCTTCAATCTTTCCCATCATCAGGGTCTTTTCNCTGCAGCACGCCAGGCTTCCCTCTCCTTCACTATCTCTAGGAGTTTGCTCAAACTCACGTCCATTGTGTCAATGATACCATTCAACCATCTCATCCTCTGTCATCCCCTTTTCCTCCTGCCTTCAATCTTTCCCATCATCAGGGTCTTTTCCAATGAGTCCGTTCTTCGTATCAGGTGGCCAAAGTATTGGAGTTTCAGCTTCAACATCAGTCCTTCAGTGACTATTCAGGACTGATTTCCTTAAAGACTGACACATTCTTACATTAAGAAATTTTTCTTTATGTCTAGGGACTTACCTGGTGGTCCAGTGGTTAAGACTCCATGCTCCCAATGCAGGGGTCCTGGGTTCAATCCCCGTTCAGGAAATTAGATCCCACATGCTGGAACTAAGAGTTCTCATGCCACAACTAAGACCTGGTGCAGCCAAAGAAATAGAAAAGTAAATATAAAAAAGAAATTTTTCTTTATGTCTAACTAAATGATTGATTTGTTCAAATCAGGTCCCATTTCTTTTCTTCCTGGAAACTAGGCCTGATTCTGCTCCTTAACTATGGCAGAGAAGATGAACTGTCTTTCTACTCCACTTTTAGCTCCCACGTAGGAGCAGGAAGAATGGCGAATGTAATTGATAAACATTCTTTAGGTCACATTCTTTTGGATGAAGCTATTAGGCTTCAAGGCAGGACCCAGGCCTGCAGCTTCCTCTTTCCCTGCACTTATAGATTCATCCTGAAAACAGACCAGCCAAGCATCTCCTCTTTCTCCTAGAGGAGGCAATTCTGGCCAGCTTTCCAGCCAGTAGTTCCAGCTCCTCAGCCAGGATGCAGCCAGCCCATTCCCCTCCCTGGTGGATGTCTTCACGTCACAGGGTTAGAGAGGGAATCTAAAGCTCCTGGCAGGCACTGCAGCTCCTGAGTGCTACCAGTCACTGTACGGGGGATGAGGGGAGGGGATGGTTTTTATCAGGGCCTGTTCTGCCAATAATGACCCCTAGCCCTGGTAAGTGTGCTTCAGACTGGGCTTTCTCTCAGTTATTGGTGAGATCTCATACTTAGGCTTAGGAGTCAGATGGGCAGATTCAGGGGAGAAGACATAGGATGTCCCCATGTAACCTTAAATATGAGCACTGTGTGCAGCCTCATGTTTTTCCTCTGCTTTGAAATTTCTTGGGCACTTGATCAAACATTAAGAAAGCTGGTATGTTGTTTCACTGTGGCTCTTGTTTTTCTTGAATGTGCTTCTGACACAAGCAACTCAGTGATGTTAAGTCTGTTGGCATCTTCCCCTCTTCTTCCCCCATACTTTACTGCTGGAAACAAGTGGAATCATTCTCCACCAAGAATAGCACCATGAGGGTGGGACAAATTGAGAGAGTAGCATTGACATATATACACTACCATGTGTAAAATAGCTAGCTGGTGGGAGGCTGCTGGATGGCACAGGGAGCTCAGCTTGGTTCTCTGTATTGACCTTGAGGGGTGGAATCAGGAAATGGGAGTGGGAGGGACACTCAGGAGGGAGGGGACATGTGTATACTTTCAGCTGATTCATGTTGTACAGCAGAAACCAACACAAATTTAAAGCAATTATCCTTCAATCAAAATTACAATTTAAAAACCTGTATTTTAATAAAAAGACAAAAAAGAAAAAGAGCTGGACTGTAAAGAAGGCAGAATGCCAAATAATTGATGCCTTTGAGCTGTGGTGCTGGAGAAGACTCCTGAGAATCCCTTGGACAGCAAGGAGATCAAACCAGTCAATTCTAAGGGAAATCAGCCCTGAATATTCACTGGAAGGACTGATGCTGAAGCTCCAATATTTTGGCCACCTGCTGTGAAGAACTGACNCTGGAGAAGACTCCTGAGAATCCCTTGGACAGCAAGGAGATCAAACCAGTCAATTCTAAGGGAAATCAGCCCTGAATATTCACTGGAAGGACTGATGCTGAAGCTCCAATATTTTGGCCACCTGCTGTGAAGAACTGACTTGTTGTAAAAGACCCTGACGCTGGGAAAGATTGAAGGCAGGAGGAGAAGAGGGTGCCAGAGGATGAGCTGGCTGGATGGCATCATCAATGCAATGGACATGAACCTGGGCAAACTTTGGGAGATGGTGAGGGACAGGGAGGCCTGGCATGCTGCAGTCCATGGGGTCACAGAGTCGGACACGGTAAGGTGACTGAACAAAACAACAACAGCTTTTCAGTGTTCAGCCAAAGTTTCCTGCCACTTCCTCACTGGACCCATTGCTTCCTGTTCTTTTCAGCAAGACTTTCCAATCCCTGACCGCCATTCCTAGCTTTTTGACAACTGTCTCTGCTCTTAGATGTGTGATCCCAAGGGGCACTTTCCATGATTCACTGATTGTAGATTCCCATTTAACTCTCTGCTCTGAACACTCTGTCTGATGCTCTGGACAGTTTGGGAAAGCCTTTAACTTAGAGAAACTCAGTTGTCAGGCCAGCCCCCCTTTTCTGTAAGCCAGGGCAGAGGGATATGCGGCCTCTGCTGTAGACCTCTATACTGAGCCTTTTGACACCAGGGAAAAACAGGCGATAGAGAAGCTACGTCTGCACTGTATAGAATGACAGTGTTCAGGTTCCAGCGTTCATGGTTCAGCTTGTAGAGGGGCAAGTGGACCCACCAACACTTGCACTCACAAATGGCCATCAGTCAAAGCCTTTTCCACACCACTGTTACTCTCATATTCTGAGAGATGACATCAACTTTTCCTAACACTTTCCCACAGTGTTATACCTATACAATCCCAGTTTGATTCCTGGGTTGAGAAGATCCCCTGGAGAAGGGATAGGGTATCCATGCCAGTATTTGTGAACTTCCCTGGTGGCTCAGATGGTAGAGAATCTGCTTGCAATGCAGGAGCCCTGGGTTTGATCCCTGGATTGGGAAGATCCCCTGGAGGAGGGCATGGCAACCCATTCCAGTATTCTTACCTGGAGAACTCCCAGGGACGGAGGAGCCTGGAGGGCTATAGTCCATGGAGTTGCAAAGAGTCGGACATGACTGAACAGCTAAGCGTAGCGCAGCATACTTATGCTTACACAGCATACAATATTATTTAGAAACAAACCCATCGAGCCATCTGCTTCCTGGACACTTCGTCCCAGGTGTCCTATAGGCCTTTCAGATGTGTTTTGAACCTGAACTTGTCTTCCCCCAGAAAAATCCAGGCGGCAGTTACCTTTCCTCTTGTGTGATCCCATCACAGTGATGAATATAACCACCTCTTCAGTGATCCGAGGCAGACCTGGGCAGCATCCTCAGCTCTTACCCCCTCTCCATCCCCTTCATCATGCATGTTCATTCCGTCTCCTCTCTTTCCTGGCTTACACGTTCCTCTCTGGCTTTTCTCCCTCTGCTTCCATACTTAGACTGCAATAATTCTTTTAAAATAAACCAACTTGCTCATTACCTGGAAGCAAACAAACATTATTGCTTATTAGGTCCTTTATGATCTAATCTGCTTCTAAGCATGCTTTTCTTCATTGCTTTCATAGTTCATCACCCTCCACTTGAATGTTTAATCAGATAGACTTGTTTCCTTTTCCTAGAACCCATCCTGACTTTCCGTATGCTATTCTCTTTACTGGAACAATCTTCTCTCCAACATCCCCTAACTCATACTCTCCCAGTCCTACTCCCACTATAAGACCTTGGGCAACTTTATTTAACTTAGCTGTGTCTCGGTTTCCTCATTTGTAAAATGAGGATAATAATTATACCTACTTCATGGGTGTCAGAAGAACTAAATGAAGTAAAATGAGTTTGAGACCTTAGGGCTTAGACTGAAGCATGGAAGTACTCAATAAATATTCGTTATTATTGGTACTATTACTACTACTTGTTGGATTCAGCTTATATGTTACTTCATCTGGGACTTCTTGCCTGACCCTGGGCAACCTCAGTAAGTTGACCCTCATAAAAATTGAGTACTTCCAAGAGCCAGTCACCCTGCATTGTAATTACTTATTCACTTGTCTGTTTTCTCCTCTACCCCTGCCTGTACACATGCATACACACACACACAGACTTCCCACCGAGGTAGCCTGTGATCCTTCTATCCCTAGTACAAGCTCAACTTTTTTGGTTGACTGAAAGAATATGGATGAAACATGATTCCAATGTAATATTGGATTACATGATTCCATATTCCAGTGGAATATTGTCACCTGTTCTGCTAATTCTCTACTTCCTGGATGAGCCCTGAAGTGCTTGAGCCCTCATGAAGGGTGGATTTGTGGGTGTTTGTAATCTCGTTAAGATCAAGATGTACCAATATTATTCATGGAGGAAGGCCTTCCTGGCATGCCCACCCAGCTTAGGTACATCATGACTCTGATTGACCTTGGCAACACCCTAGCAACTAATTAACTGAATTCTCTGTGTCCTACTGGAGAGCAGAAGCTCATTAGACAAAATTGTAATATATGGTTTTAGTGTTTGTCTGGGAGACCCAGACTAATTGCAGCAGTCAGCTAACTATCTTTGAAATGATGTGGGTCCCAGCCTGATTGCTGATGCTACTCACTTTTAAGTTCAGTGGTATGGCAAATGTGTAATAACCGTATCTCCCAGGGCAAAGGCCCTCATTTGCAGGGTTTACTCATCACTGTGGTGTTAATAGTCCTACCATAGATGATGTCACCCTGATGTTGCAAAAGTCTTGAAAATGCAATAAAAGCTTTTTGCAAGCCTTACAATCTGGCTCTAGCACACCAGTCTGGGTGAGTGCGGTAGAGGAAATGTGAATTCTGTTTCCACAAATAAACGTTCATCATGATTGGGAAAAAAGTCTGAGAGAAAGTGTGATTTTTGAGACTGGCCTGGCTCAGATGGTCTCTAGGCTTTCCCTGGATATATTTGCTCCTCAGCAAGTAGGGTTCTTATCATGCAATCAAAGTCTCATGCCATCCTTCCCAGGGAAAAGAGTGTGGTAGATAGAATAATGACCAACCCAGGTGTCCATGTCCTAATCTGTGCAGTCTGTGAATATGTAATCTTATGTGGCAAAGGAGAGTTAAGAGTACAGGTAGAATTAAAGCTGCTATTCACATGACTTTAAAATAGGGAGATTATCCTGGATTATCTAGGGGGCCCAATGTAATCTCAAGGCTTATAAAAAGTAGAAGAGAAAAGCAGAAGAAAGAGAACCTGAGAGAGGGCATCCTAAGCATGAACTGTCCTAGGGTTCCTTGCTTTGAAGATAGAGGAAGGGTCCAAGAGTGAAGGACCATGGACAGCCTCATAGAAGCTAGCAGAGGCCAGGAAACAGATTTGCTCCTAGTTCCTTCAGGAAGGAACTCAGCCCTGTTGACATCTTGATACTAGCCCAGTGAGACCCCTGTTGGACTTCCAACCTACAGAACAGTAATATCATTAAGCTCATGTTGTTTCAAGCCTCTATTTTTGTGATCATTTGTTACTCCAGCAATAGGCAATGAATACAAAGGAATATCACTGTTAAACACTACCAAGGACCCCCTGCATCTACTAAGGACTTGTTTAACTTTGATTCCATATCCTGTGACTTTGCAACCTTAACTGTGATTCTGCCCTTTGGTCTCACTTGTACTCCATCTTGCTGGCATTTGAAACCTGGCTTGAGAGATGAATTGTCTGACTCCCTGCACCACTACCCACGTACTGGGTACCAGTCTGGTGACCTTGGATCATGTGCTCATGAGAAGGGCATTTATCTAGTGACAACCCCAACATTGTTCCTTCCCTGTCCATTTCTTCAGCCCCTACAGCCACACACCCAGCACTTAAATCCTAGGCAATTATACAAACTCTTCCTCCAACCCATTAGGCAGGTCAAAGAAGAGAAAGAATTAATATCACCTGTGCCTCTTGGCTGACGTACAAACACCCTGAGTTGGCATTCACAGCTTCCTATAGTTTTGCCCCAATATACTTTGCTGAAGGGATTTCTCAGTATTCCTCTACTGAGTTGACTGAGCTGTATAGTTCAATCAATGATACCAAAAGTTGTTTTCTATTTCACCGCTTCACATCCATGCATTCATCTATCCACTTACCATCTAACAAACATTTCCTAAGTATTCTTCTAACAACTGTCCTGGGCATGGGAAAATGTAAGACCAAAAACAAAAGGGTAAAACTTACAGCCTAATGGAGGATTTTTAAATATACACACGAAAATTCAGTAACTTATGACAGCGAATGCTAGGGATATATAGCAGGTTCCCTGGGATATCAGTGGCCAAGACGAGGGGGAGGTGTGGTGAGTAGCCTCATCTATTTTCTCAGTGACTTTCTCCTCCCATTCAGAAGCAGTTGCACCTCAGTGAAAAGGACTTTGAGTTTGTGAGCTGGAAGCCTGATTTTGGCCCCAGTTCTGTAATTAATTTCTTGATGAATTAAGTTGAATTGCCAAGTATTTCTTCATGAGGAAAAAAATAGAGTAAAGAATATTTATAGAACTGTGAGTAGTAAGAGTGAGAATCAAGAATGCTCTTTCATTTGAATAATGTAAATAAGATTCCAGTCTACTTATGAAAGGAATCAGAACATGCCACCCCAAAATATGCCTCTTTGGCCTACGGATTATTTTTTGCTGAAAGCAATTAAGAAGCAGCAAACAGAGTTCTTTTCCCTCCAACTGCTCAAATTTTCCTTTGTGACAGTGTTTCCCCTCCCCTCACTGACCAGGTGTTGACTTAAGAAATAGTCACAACCAAGAAGTTGAGAGTTCTGTTTCATTCGGTAGGAATGTTTGGAACTTCAAGCCCAGGAGACAGCTCAAGTAACCCAGAGAGAACCGCTTTGAGGAGGCAAGGGGAGGAGCCAGGTTATACAGAAGTTTTGCAACAAAGGGCAGGTAATCTGAACATCAAAAGATTGTTAATTAAAGAAAACCAGATATCCCAAGTTAAGTAATTTAGGCTTTTCTATGTATGGAAAGATGTAAGACTCTGGGCTCACTGAAATTGTTCCTTTCATGTGCATCTCAGCTACCCTGGGCCAGTATCAGTGTTTTTCACATCCTGAGCCTCCTTGGGGTTCACCACTGGGAGTGACTGCAGTCCTGATGGCTGCTAGATGGCAGATATTCATCCTGTTCCTAAGTGCCCTTAGGCTCAGGAACTCACATTGGAGGGCTGCAATTGCTGATGACTGTGACAATCTTGTTTACTGATACGGCAGGAAACACTCCATTCCTCACAGGAGAACAAGGCTTATCACTGGAGCCAGAAAATCAGCTCAGAGATGGGTCTGCACAAACATACTTCACTTAAGTGGCCCTTATCTTCCATTTGTTCCCCCAATATTTACCTTCCCACAACTTACCACCCTGAAAACCCAAACCCCCTTTCCTTTGTCTTATCTACAATTTACTGCCCTTTGTTAAAAATGTTATATAGCCCCCAGGTGTAACTAATTCTTGTGTCTTCACTCTTTTCTATGAGGACCTCCATGTGCACAGAAATTAAAATATTAGCATCAAATAAAGTTTGGATGCTTTCTCTCCTGTTAATCTGTTTTTCGACAGTTTAATTCATGGATCTCAGGCATATAACAGAAGCGAGTAGAGGAAAAGCTCTTTTATTTTTCTTCCTCTACACTTATTTAAATAAAACCCATTTTTAATTGCTGAGGTCAAATATAATTTCTTTTTTCTTTCCTTTAAATTCATTTAATTTGCTATTTAGCCCCCTTGTGGCTCAGCTGGTAAAGAATCCGCCTGCAATGGCGGAGACCTGAGTTTGATCCCTGGGTTGGGAAGATCCCCTGGAGAAGGAAATGGCTACCCACTCCGGTATTCTGGCCTGCAGAATTCCATGGACTGTATAGTCCACGGGGTCGCAAAGAGATGGACATGGCTGAGCAACTTTCACTAGTGCTCATCAGAAAGGAACTGCTTTTTCCATAAAACAAATATGCAACTCAATGAATCGTTGTAAAGTGAACCATCTTGAATCCTGTTTAGAATGCAAAACATAACTAGAATCTCAGCAGCCCTGTATGTACTTCACTGGGGCACTTTTGATGCCACACTAGCTGAAATTTGGCCTCTGTACACGAGCATACAGCGTTGAATCTCAGAATTTTGGGTAAAGTAGAAAAGAATAGCTTTATCGCTTTGCCAGGCAAAGGTGGGGGCCACAGCAGGCCAATGCCCTCAAAATTGTGTGTCCCAACCTGGAGGGTGGTAGTGAGGAGTTTTACACTAAAGAGAAGAGCGTTATCACCTTGTGGACATTCTGATTGGTTGGTGGTGAGGTAATTGGTAGTCAGCATCATCAACTTTCTGTTTCCAGCCAGCCTGGAGTCTACATACTTATGTGTGTGCTCAGTCATGTCCAAGTGAGGCAGAAAGCTGATGGGAGCCCCCCCAGCCCCCCGCCCCCCACTCCAGGGTAAAGCAGTTGGAGATTCATTCCCTGTGGACTGAAACTCCAAGACAAGAATAGCGGGACAAGTAAGGGAGAAGGCTGGGCCCTGGCTAGACCACATATTTCTTGTTTGTGGAGCCAGGAGACCTCCCTGATCATACATGCACAGAAAAGGCTCCTGGAAGGCTAAAGGGGAGTTATGTAAAGGGGTGTTCCCTACCCATATGCTTTTTTGGTAAGATCCATCTTGGCCAAGAGACTCATGTACACACATGGGAGGATCCTGAGATATACCAAATATAGGCTGTCAACCAGGCTATTGTAGCCACATGTTCTGGGGAACAAACTCACTCAGAAGGACGATGCAGATAGTGGAGTACAGTTTATTACACCGGTGAGCCTAAGGCAGAGTCTCCTCTTAGCCAAGGACCCCAGCCAGTTTTTGTGAAAACCTTATATACATGCCCAAACCCACCTCCCCAAATTCCCTGAAACTAGTCTGAACAAAGGAAAAAAAAAAAGATACATCAAAGTTAACCTGTGATTCATATGCCTTAAGCCTAGGTGGTTAACAGTAGACAATTATCAATAGGCCTGTGGTCATACCCCAATAAGCATAATAGAACATATGATTCTATTTGGTTACACAGATAATTAGGGTGTTCTTTTAAGCTACAGAGAATCTAGGTATGAGCCCTTGAGCTCTTCCTTCTGGGGGCCTGCTTTTCCAGTTGGTATGTCANTTGTGGAGCCAGGAGACCTCCCTGATCATACATGCACAGAAAAGGCTCCTGGAAGGCTAAAGGGGAGTTATGTAAAGGGGTGTTCCCTACCCATATGCTTTTTTGGTAAGATCCATCTTGGCCAAGAGACTCATGTACACACATGGGAGGATCCTGAGATATACCAAATATAGGCTGTCAACCAGGCTATTGTAGCCACATGTTCTGGGGAACAAACTCACTCAGAAGGACGATGCAGATAGTGGAGTACAGTTTATTACACCGGTGAGCCTAAGGCAGAGTCTCCTCTTAGCCAAGGACCCCAGCCAGTTTTTGTGAAAACCTTATATACATGCCCAAACCCACCTCCCCAAATTCCCTGAAACTAGTCTGAACAAAGGAAAAAAAAAAAGATACATCAAAGTTAACCTGTGATTCATATGCCTTAAGCCTAGGTGGTTAACAGTAGACAATTATCAATAGGCCTGTGGTCATACCCCAATAAGCATAATAGAACATATGATTCTATTTGGTTACACAGATAATTAGGGTGTTCTTTTAAGCTACAGAGAATCTAGGTATGAGCCCTTGAGCTCTTCCTTCTGGGGGCCTGCTTTTCCAGTTGGTATGTCATTTCCATAGACACTGGGCATATAGCTCAAAGTCCACAGTCTGGCCCAAGATGGAGTCCTGCTTTCAAGATTGAGCCTGTTCTGTTTCCTCCTTCAAGGCAAATGATAATGACTGGCCAAAGGAAATCTGGGAGAAATACCCCATAAAAGTAATTCAAACTGCCATGAGGGCACAACTCTGGGACTCTCCCTTTGAACCTGCCTGTGTGTCTATCCACATTTATTGTACTCTTTCTCCTCTTAATAAATTCTATGCTTGTTTCATTACTTTCTGTCTTTGTGGGAATCCTTTTCTGAAAAGTCAGAAGGGCCAGGTCTACTGTGTAGGATCTTGTGCTTTCACCGCGCAACCCAGCCCAGTCTCCAGCTGGGAACCCAAGCCCCGATCCAAGCTGCTGCAGGCTGAGGCCATCCAAGATCACAACCATTTGCCACCCCATGGACTGTGGCCTTCCAGGCTCCTCTGTTCAAAGAATTTTCAGGGCAAGAATACTGGATTGGTTGCCATTTCCTACTCCAACATGCTTATGGGGAGCATATGATTAACTTCTTCCACGTGGTGGCAGTTTCAGTATCTGCAAAACAGCTCAATGATATTTTTACCTATATCCCTTCAGAGTTAAGTTAACCAGGAAGGACCCTGGGCCCCAAGGCGGCAACACTGTTTCTTGATTGCTCCTTTCTAGTCTCAACACCACCTCTCTTTCCTGATTAGCAACTGTTTGAACCTGCCCTTTGGAACTCAAGGAAGGTCATGGAGGCTGAACGAAGCCGTTTCCTGCAAGCAAGCAAGATGGGCGCAGAAAGACTTTTGTGCTCAGGAGCCCCACAGGGTACTGCTCCACTTTCATCTGCTACTCTATACTGCTGTACTGAATTATAAGGATTTAAAGACACGTGTATTCGCCAAAATTCTGATGCTGGAAGTGATAAAGACCCTGATTAACCTAGCTTAAACAGAAGATGAAAACTGCACATAAAATCAAATGGTAGGACATATGGAAATGGAGTTGGACTTGGGAAGACCTGGGATGAAAGCGCTTCCTTTCTCTCACTTCTTCCTCTCTCCTTGCTTTCTTCCTCTCTGCTTCTCTCTGTAGGAGAGCCTTATTATCTCAAGATGTTTCCCCCCAGAGCCTCTTACTATATAGCCATGAGACCAGAAAAGAGATTCTCTTTCCTCAGCTTGAGTGAAAAAGAAAAACCTGGGGAAGGTCTATTGTTTGGCTCACCTGAGTTATAAGCCCACCCCTGGAGGTCAAGGCAGCGGGATCTGTTACCAGAAGGAGGATCGGGCCAGAGAGAGCATGGTAACAGAAAACAATAGCTATGACAGAGAGACTGTTTCTTGTTCAGTGTCTCAAATGATCATTACATTCTCTAACGAGGAGGCAAGTCTGCCTTTAATTTTGAAAGAATTCTATCATCCAAAGGAGAGGCAAAGAGAAGGAGCATGTTTAGCTTAAGAATACCAGAGATGATTTTTGAGAATGGAAGAGCTACTGTTCCTCTGATTGTCCTGTAGGCCAGCTTTCTGAGACTCAGGTCTTTCAGCACTATTGGCATTTGGGCCCAAACATTTCTTGTTGTGAGGGGCTGTTCTGTGCATTGCAGAGTGTTTGGTAGCATCCCTAGCTCCATCCTCTAGATGCCAGTAGCATCCTCCTTCTGCAGTCATGAAAAACACTAACATCTCCAGACATTATGCCTCTGGGAGGCAAGACTGCCTTTGTTCTGGAAGAAAGGAGGTGTTAAGGGGAAAAAACGTCAGTAAAATGACAAGAGTTGATGTCCAAGGCATGAGTGGAAGCCGCATGTACTGTGTCTGCAGCAAAAAGGCTGCCTCTTCTGTTACCAAAGATATGTCGGGTGAGTCATCAGAGCTCCTGGGTAAAATTCCTTTGAGACAACTTGAAGTGGGGCTGATGCTTTCTCTTAAGTGGCAGCCTGAAGCTGGAAAAATATTTTTGTTATTTTTGACAGCTGCATGACCTATTTTACCTTTAGGCTGATGTGACCTGGGAAACATTCGTAATGATTGAATGAAAGGATGAGTTTAATGAATGAAGTTAATTTTTTTCTTAATGGCATGCTTAAATTCATACATCACTGCTGTGGGATTAGAATTTTCAAAGCATTAGGAACTTTCATCTGCATTTTACTACTGTAAGATGGTCCTGAACTTTCTGTGAAAATTGATCCCACACAGATAGTTCTAATATTAGAAACTAAAATTTTGATGTATCATCAAGTGTTCCATTTAAATTCCATGATAGGTGGCCTAAACATAAGGGAGAAATTTTTCTAAACAGAGTTCCTGAGGTGTCCTCCTTGTCTTTAATAAGTTACTCTTCACTTTTTAAAGAATTTATATCACTGAAAAGAATTTTGGAGACTTCCCCGGTGGTCCAGTGGCTGAGATTTCACACTCCCAGTGCAGGGGGCCCAGGTTTGATCTCCAATAGGGGGATTAGATTCCACATGCCATAGCTAAGGGTTTGTATGCTGAAACTAAGATACAGCACAGCCAAATATATAAATATAAATTTAAAAAAGAACTTTCATTAATTTACTTCAATCCCATCTGAAATATATTTTGAAGCAGTTAAAGGGTGAGAGAGTAGATAATAAAAGGAAATAAAAATTCTTTAGTTTGGTCTCCATTTAAAAGGTGGCAGTAATGGACAGTCATTGGTTTTGCTTGCCCAGAATCCCTTGCCTTTCTTGAGGGGTAAGAGAACTTCACTACTCCTTTCCTTTTGGGAACTACTTCTTTCCCATTCCATTCCATATGGTCAAATCCATCCCTCACCACTGCCTCTCCAATCACAAACCACATCATGATGGACTTAGGACCTGGACTGGCTTAATTAGACTCTCCTGGGAATTTGAATCTTGGCTAGAATGATATTATTTTGGGTTTCTGGTCTTTCAAAGCTTGGCTCTTTGGACTTTCCCTCCCGGCCCTTCTCTATTTACTGAGTCACCAGTGCCCTTCCAATAAAGTGCATTCTTGCTTAAGTGATTCAGAATCAGTGTCTGCCACTGAAAACAGAATTCAGTGAACTGTGACTAATACAGGAGACTCTGAGCAAAATATTGTGATTGGTTTGTGACCATGGCTAAAAAGAAGAGGAGAAAGTCAGGAAACAGTATGGAATCAGAGTTGAAAGGGAGAAATCGTGGGTCTTTGTTTACCAAGTGTTGGAAATATAGGGTCAGTTTATGTATGTTTGTGTTTCTTTGTGTTTTATTCTTATATCCTTATCAGGCTTATATGCAGATAGAGTTATGTAGAGGGCTTCCCTGGTGCTCAGCTGGTAAAGAGTCTGCCTGCAATGCAGGAGACCCAGGTTCTATCCCTTGGTTGGGAAGATCCCCTGAAGGAGGAAATGGCAACCCACTCCAGTATTCTTGCCTGGACAATTCCATGGATAGAGAAGCCTGGTGAGAATCACAAAGAGTCAGACACAACTGAGTGACTAACAGACACATAGTTATGTAGTTGCCAGGGTGGCCTGATTGATGTCAGGACTTCCTGACTGCTTGAGATTCACCCCTTTCCACCTGAGCCAGTAAAATGAAAAAACATACTATTATGTACACATCTCCCTCCTTTCCTCCCACTCTTGCTCTGCTTTTATACAAGCTAGTTCATATTATTCCTATTGATCTTCAACTTGGTTTTTTACAGTAATACATCGTTGACATTAGTGTTTAAAGATCTACTTATTTTTTTAAATAACCACGTAGTATCCTAATAATTTGACTTGTCTCCAAATGACGGATTCTAACTCTCTCCACCTGGCCCCCTCCCTCTCCCTATTTTTTTCTTCTCTGTTTCTTTTGACTATCATGAATATTCTTTTACATAAAATTTTGCATTTTTAAAAAATTAATTTTTTTTGCTGTATAGTTGATTTACAATGTTGTGTTAGCTTCTGCTGTTCAGCAAAGTGAATCAGTTATACATGTATTCACTCCCATATAGGTCATTATAGAGTACTGAGTAGAGTTCCCTCTGCTATACAGTAAGTTCTTATTATCTATTTTATATAAGATAGTGTCTATATGTCAATCCCAATCTCCCAATTTATCTCCCTGACTTTTCTCCTTAATAACCATAAGTATGTTTTCTACATCTGTGGCTCTTTCTGTTTTGTAAATGAGCTCATCTGTACAATTCTTTTAGATTCCACGTATAAATGATATCATGGGGTATTTTTCTCTTTCTGACTTCATTCAGTGCAACAGTCTCTAGCCCCATCCATGTGGCTGCAAATGGCATTATTTTGTTCCTTTTTATAGCTGAGTAATATTCCATTGTGTATATATACAACTTTTTCTTTATCCACTCCTCTGCTGATGGACATTTATGTTGCTTCCATGTCCTAACTATTGTAAACAGTGTTGCAATGAACATTGAGGTACATGTGTCTTTTCAAATTATGGTTTTCTCCAGATATATGTCCAGGAGTGGAATTGTTGCATCATAGCATAGTATGAGGTTATGTAATGATATCTCCCATTTTTAGTTTTCTAGGAACTGTTGGGAGCCGCGTTAGGCATTACTGACAAAATGGAGGCACGGCCCCAACTCTCCCTCTTTATCCCGCAGGCACGGACCTGGGATGAAGGAGTTAGGCTTTGTGATTCTGACTTGTTTCTTCCTTTCCTCAGCTGAGTTGACTGAAAAGGAATGTTAAGGTGCTTATTATTCTTGAGAGGAGCATGAGAAGGCACAAAGTCTGCAGCTGTGCACAGAAAATAATTCATAAAGTTAGTCATTGACATTTGTTCAAGGACTTTTACAAATGTTTCAGGGTGAGCATGTAGGCTGCAGCTTGAGGCCATGGGAGGGATTGCTATCTGAAGCCTATTTGTGAGGAAAGTGTTTATGGCAAAGGAGTTTGCTGAATTTAGGGCTTAGGAATAATTAAAACAGGTAGAAGCTAAAGATTTAAGGAATGTTGTAATGTTAGCATATTCTACTACAGCTTACAGAGATTAGGAACTTTAGAGATATTAATAGCTGCTGCTGCTGCTGTCAGAGTAGTGTCTGACTCTGTGTGACCCCACAGACGGCAGCCTACCAGGCTCCTCCGTCCCTGGGATTCTCCAGGCAAGAACACTGGAGTGGGTTGCCATTTCCTTCTCCAATGCATGAAAGTGAAAAGTGAAAATGAAGTCGTTCAGTCGTGTCCGACCCTCAGCAACCCCATGCACTGCAGCCCTCCAGTCTCCTCCATCCATGGGACTCTCCAGGCAGGGTACTGGAGTGGGGTGCCATTGCCTTCTCCAATTAATAGCTAGAAGCCCTTTTTAAGAAATAGTGAGCTTAGGATACTAGGGGCAAACAGGACTTAGAAAGGTAAGAAATAAACTGAAGAATGTGGTATGCAGCCCAGACATTAGCATGAGTTACTATGTATTCACAAGGACATATGAGAAGAAGTAGATAAGAGAATCGCTGAAGCAGGAACTCCTTTTGAGGGGCAACAGTGATTTTTGGAAACAACAAATCTGCGTCAGGGGGAACTGAAAATATCAAACCTCTGACCTAATGCTTTTGTAAAAGTATAAAAGAGAATCTTAAGCTTGAAATAAACAGGCAGTCCAAGAAAACTGAGAGGCTGCCTCATTTTTCTCACCAACACTGTCCATCTCTTCAGGTTGATTCCCTGGCTGCTGGAGCCGGACTCCAGCAAGGAACCTCCGTAATGGCTACATCAATTTACCTTCCCGCTAACAGTATAGGAGGATTCCTTTTTCTCCACATCCTCTCCAGCACTTATTGTTTGTAGACAGGGAAGCCTGGTGGGTTACAGTCCATGGGGTTGCAAAGAGTTGGACATGACAACAACTGAACACACACACACATTATTCTGATGATGGTCTTTGTGACCAGTGTGAGGTGATACCCCATTATAGTTTTGATTTGCATTTCTCTAATAGTTCATGATGCTGAGCATCTTTTCATGCACTTTTTGGCCATCTGTATGTTCTCTTTGGAGAAATGTCTGCTTGGATCTGACACCCAGTTTTTCACTTTTCAATAGAGGTAAGTCCTGGAGGAGGTCATGGAGAGGACATAACCACTGGTTGACTCATGAGATGGACTCAGGCAATCGAAGGTTCCTCATCGCCTCCCTCATTCTTGGAATGCATGTTCTGCCCATCTTTCCTACACTGGGAGCTGTACCAAGAACACAGCCTTGAAAGAATAAAGCATTGTTGAGATTGTCTGAATAACGTGTGTAATGGAACCTCATTAAGGCCTCTATATAAACTTTGAAGGTTCTCGAGGACAGCTGCAGAGATCTACTCCTGTCTAAGTTCCCTTGCTTATTAAACCAGCCACCTCCCAGTCTGGAGGGATCTGCCTCTTTTTTCAATCTCTCCTTGCCCTCCATGTACAAGCGGAGTTTGCAAACCAACAGTAACCTCAGGATAAATTCCTAGAAGTAGAACTGCTCTAACAAGAGGAATGTGCATTTACAAAATGTAAATACAGACAAGTTGTCATCCAAAGTGTTTGTATCCATGTGCATTCACGTTATTTACCCATATTCTAACACTGGTTACTATAATCTTTTTACATCTTGGTTAATCCAATACATGAAAAAAATTCAATTTATTTTAAAAGTTGCCTCCCCTAATGATGACCAAGAACCTCTTTTGTATTTTGTTTGTACTTATTTAGTAGAGAACTTAAAATATTCTGTCTTGTGGGCAAGGACCAATTTGTGTTCAGAACAGTAAATATTTTCTAAGCATCCATTATGTGTCTACTTGATTATACTGAATTAGGCTAAAAACAACATAAACAACAGTGTTTGGTACCAGATAATGTGGCATAAAATATAAATATCAAAAATATTAGTGGTAAAAGATTTTCCCAAGGCATTATTGGTTTTGAGTGACACTACCTCTCAAAAAGAAGAATGAGTTAGCTACAAAATGTACCCAAAAGGTAACTGAATAAATTGAGGTGTTTTGTTAAGCTAGTTATTTTGTATTTTCCACTTGAGAACTACAGAGTATCAGCCAAGAAAAATCAATTTTGGTTTAGGCATAATTTATAATGATCTGTTTCCCCTGGAAGAATAATTAGAAATTTGGCTCAGCAACTCCTTCATGTCACTGCTGGCTTATGACAGAAAACCATGACAGAGGCATTAAGAATGACACCGAGCTCCTCTTTCGCTGTGGGACAAGGCAGCCGTGACAGGTGTTTGTTCTGGAGCTGAAACTTATGTCTCATATCACAAGACTGAAACAGGGAAAACATCTAATTATTGACAGTTGAAGCCCTATCCTGATCATTCTGTGAAATACATTTTAAGAGCTCAAAAGTTTTTTTGCATAGCTTTTGTGAAGGATTGTTCTAACCTATTAACAAAGAGAACGACCATATGTTCAGTTCAGTTCAGTTCAGTCGCTCAGTTGTGTCCGACTCTTTGTGACCCCATGAACCTCAGCACACCAGGCCTCCCTGTCCATCACCAACTCCTGGAGTCCACCCAAACCCATGTCCATTGAGTTGGTGATGCCATCCAACCATCTCATCCTCTGTCGTCCCCTTCTCCTTCTGCCCTCAATCTTTCCCAGCATCAGGGTCTTTTCAAATGAGTCAGCTTTTCGAATCAGGGGGCCAAGTATTGGAGTTTCAGCTTCAACATCAGTCCTTCCAATGAACATCCAGGACTGATCTCCTTTAGGATGGACTGCTTGGATCTCCTTGCAGTCCAAGGGACTCTCAAGAGTCTTCTCCAACACCACAGTTCAAAAGCATCCATTCTTCGGTGCTCAGCTTTCTTTATAGTCCAACTCTCGTATCTATACGTGACTACTGGAAAAACCATATACTTGACCACACGGATCTTTGTTGGCAAAGTAGTGTCTCTGCTTTTTAATATGCTGTCTAGGTTGGTCATAACTTTCCTTCCAAGGAGTAAGCGTCTTTTAATTTAATGGCTGTAATCGGTGCCCAAGGGAGAAGCAGTGCCTAAAATCTATTTGCTCTGGTAACAGAGTATATTGGAAAACACACGGGTTGAGTTTTTACAGCTGTTTAACAAAATGCCAAGTCTTATTTCAGAGAAATAAAATACTTTTTAAATTAAAAAACTCTACTTTAAGTCAGTCTAAAGGAGGCATTTAGGAGAAAACTGCCCTCTCTGAACTAAACATTTTAATAGACAATATAAATTTTCTTCTTTAAACTTCAATATCTATGCATCAACAATATTTGCTGAGCCCCCAATATATGACAGGCATTCTGCTAGCTTATAGGAATACAATGATGAACAAGACAGACTAGGCTTGAGCAGTAAGCAACCCTTCTATAGTTGCACAGGTGATGAGTTGGTGACATATTTTTTCTCTGTAAATACAGTTATAGTCTTTGCTTTTCTATTTTTTTAAATAAATAGCTTCTATTTATTCCAGTGAAGGACAGGGAAGCCTGGCAGGCTGCAGTCCATGGGGTTGCAAAGAGTCAGACACGACTTAGCAACCAAAACCAAGTGACTGAACAATTCTATAAACAAACAGATAATCTAATTATTATACTATAGATGAGTTTAAATTTTAAGCACATTCAAGATACTTTATTAATGTTAAGGGAGTGTTGTATTTATTGACACTAAGTCATTGTCAGTATTTTGGTTTCAAGCATGGTGTGACATTTGAACTTCTGGTATAAAATAATCCTTAATGGAGAAGGCAGTGGCACCCGACTCCGGTACTCTTGCCTGGAAAAATCCCATGGCTGGAAGAGCCTGGTGGGCTGCAGTCCATGGGGTCACTAACGACTGAGCGACTTCACTTTCACTTTTCACTTGCATGCATTGGAGAAGGAAATGGCAACCCACTCCAGTGTTCTTGCCTGGAGAATCCCAGGGATGACGGAGCCTGGTGGGCTGCCGTCTATGGGGTCGCACAGAGTCGGACACGACTGAAGTGACTTAGCAGCAGCAGCAGCAGTGGAAAATGTAAAACTGCTTATGAAGAATTCTAGAAAATGACACTGCACCTAACGTTTGTAATCAGGTTGCCATTCTTCTCCCTCTGCCCATCTTGGTGTCCAGGACTGCTAGACAAGTAGGACTGAGGATCTAAAGTCCAAATGTCAAGACCAATGCAATGAAGCACTGAATGGCCAGAGAGGCTACAAGGGAGTGAGTGTGGATTGAAAGCAAAAAAAAAAAATTGCTGAACGATTGATTTGAGACTAATGAGAACGTCAGGGACACCTCAAATAGATCAGGGCACTGTTTCCTAGTCCAACAGTGGAAGAACCTGCAAGCGAAGAGACTCAACTGGGAAATCCCATCTTCTTAAAAGTTAAATCCTGATCTTCTACAAAACACAGTTTACTTCAATTTAGAGTTTCATTTCACTGTTACACGCGTGCATGGTTGAGTCGCTTCAGTTGCTCCTCTGTGGGGATTCTCCAAGCAAGAATACTGGAGTGGGATGCCATGCTCTCCCCCAGGGTATCTTCCCAACCCAGAGGTCAAATCTATGTTTCTGACATCTCCTGTATTGACAAGTGGGTTCTTTACCACTAGCACCTCCTGGGAATCACCCATTTCACTGTTAACTGGCTGCGTAACTCCACACTGGATAAAATTTTTTCAATTCCAAAGTGTAACATGTAATATTTTACCTATCCAAATCATTCACTTTGCTTCTAAGCATGTTTTATACAAAAATGACATGAATGACCCACAAGTGACACCAGAGTGGGCCAGTCCCCAGAAGTTAATGGTGGTATTCTGAGGACATTGTCTGTTTACAGGTTTGATGCTGGGTTGCTGCTGCTGCTGCTGCTAAGTCGCTTCAGTTGTGTCCAACTCTGTGCGATCCCATAGACAGCAGCCCACCAGGCTCTGCCGTCCCTGGGATTCTCCAAGCAAGAACACTGGAGTGGGTTGCCATTTCCTTCTCCAATGCATGAAAGTGAAAAGTGAAAGTGAAGTCACTGAGTCGTGTCCAACTCTCAGCGACCCCATGGACTGCAGCCCACCAGGCTCCTCCGTTCATTGGATTTTCCAGGCAACAGTACTGGAGTTGGGTGCCATTGCCTTCTCCGTGATACTGGGTTAGCTGCAACCAAATAGTCTTCCTCATTCCTCAGGTTCAGGGCTTCCATCCAACCCTGGGATCCCCTGTCATTTCTTAAGGTTACTGGAAAGCCCTTTTCAACAGTACCATAAAGTGTATTATTCTAAGGAGGGCCAAGATATAGGTCCTGCAAAGCGGCCACTAGGAAAAGGGAAAATTTGAACTTTACAAATTAGTCGGGTCAGGGGTATGATCACTCACCTAGAGCTAGACATCCTGGAATGTGAAGTCAAGTGGGCCTTAGAAAGCATCACNACCCATGGGATTTTCCAGGCAAGAGTACTGGAGTGGGGTGCCATTGTCTTCTCCGGTGGAAGGTCTGCAAACTTCATTTACTTGCGGTTGTCTCCTTCCAGAGCCTTGCCGCGCAGCGCCATCTGCTGGCCATTGTTGGAAATGCCTGCCGTGCAGAAAGTTGAAAAAACTTTGTCAGACGTTCTCATTAATTTCCTTCCACAGAAATTGTTTTGCACATCTTCTGTGTGCCAGCCTTTGCATGTGCCCACATTCCTGCCCCTAAGGAGTTTATACTCTTTAGTATTTATTTCTCTAATTGGAGGTGATAAGCAATAGTATAAGTAATCTGTGACTTCAATTCTGAGTTTAGTCATATGAAGGTTCTATGTGTTTTAGATGAAGACTGTAGTTAATTGTTTTTCCCTGGATTAAATAGGCCTGTCCTGAAGTCATGGTATTTTGGTAATTCCAGGCCTTTCTATTCCCCATCCCAGCTTCATTAGGGGAGTTACTAAGAGCATTTGTTAGCTCTTATAGGTGGTTTCTCAGGCTGTACAGGCTGGTTGGGGGGTAGGGCCAGGCTCTCTGAGCTGCCTCTGTGGTTTCACACCCATTTTCTTCTGTGGTTCCCCTCCAAGAGCCTGCCTGGTTATTGCTCTAGGGTGACATACAGGGGAGTACTCTTGAAAGCTTTGGGAGGACGTGACTTTTCTCCTAGAAGGGTCCATCTTGCTCTGAAGATGTCAGGGGGGAGAGGAAGGAGATGCAGTCCCATTAAAACAGATACAGACACATTTGGAGCGGAATACAAATTACACTCTTAATGTTTAAGGAAAAGTGTGACGCTTCAGAGGCATTTTGCCTCCCCTCAGCTTGGGGTGCTGTTTCTCCCCAGACTCCCATTGACCCTGTGTCACCCTACCTCTGGGCGTGTGTTTTTTTCTATGGAAACATTTGAGCAGCGTTGGGTGGGTAGAAACAGCAGGCTGCCTTTGACAGTCTGCAGACCTAAGGTAGTCTGGGGGAACCAGACTGGTGTCTGGGGGAACCTTGGCAGAGACTTCCGGGGTTTAGGATTCCCCACACAGGGAATTGCACACAGGATGTTGGGTACACGTGTGCATTTCTCTGATAAGAAGGTCCACGACCTCTATCAGACTCTCAGAGGTCTTCTGGGACCTCTGTGAGGTCCCAGAAATGTTGAGAGGGCTTCCCAGGTGGTACTTGTGGTAAAGAATCTGCCTGCCAATGCAGAAGATGCTGGTTTGATCCCTGGGTGGAGAAGATCCTCTGGAGGAGGAAATAGCAATCCACTTCACTATTCTTGCCTGGGAAATCCCATGGACAGAAGAGCTGGTGGGCTGCAGTGCATGAGGTCGCAAAGAGTCAGACACGACTGAACACGCAGGCAGAGATGTCGAGAAAGCTTCAGGAATAGCCTTGCAGAGAGCCCAGAGGGAGGTGAGGGAGATTTGCTGGCTGATGGGAATTCCCTTTGTTCCAGCAGACAGGGAGAAGCCCTGATTAGCTCCAACCACCGCCACCTCCAATCTCTTCTTTTGCTGCAAGAGGGGGAGAGGGGCCCACCCAGCCCTGAGGCAGCCAGCCTCTCTGAGCTCGTTGGGAAGGGACCAGAGAGAACAGAAAGCAGCCCGCAGCAGGAGCAGCCATGGGGAGGAGGGAGAGTTGGCCTGGGCCACATTGGCTCCACCCTGGGGTGACCATCTGTCCAGTATTCTCCGGATGGGGGCCTTTTGGTGTTAAAACTGGGAAAGCCACCGACTCAGGCGTCGGTGCCAACTTCCCAATCGCGGAGTCCCTGATGTATGGACTGTGCATTTCTGTCTCCCCAGAGTGCTGCTCCACCAGCCACCAAAGCTGGAAGCTGAGGGGATGGGGCCTCTGGCTCCCACCCGAAGTGCCCGGCATCCGTGCCAGGCACCCGGTGTCGCTAACGAGCCACCTGTGAGTCTGGCCTTTGCCCTCTGGTGGCCCAAGGGTCTTGCCACCTTCAAGGGTTGTTGCAGCCAGCAGCCCCTGCCTCAAGAGGCGAGGAAGAGGATCCGGCCCACATGTCCAGTTAATAGGGGCCCAGTGGCTTTTACCACTTGCTTGTAGGGGTCCTCAGGGCGATGGTGGCAACTGAGAAGTCTCAGCTTCCACGCTGCCTGGAGTCCCTGCCCAGGGCAGAGCCGTGTGGGAAACACCAAGTGCCGTGGAGGCTGCATCTGTGCTCTGTTTTAGGGAAAGCACGTGGAAGTGGCCCCGAGAGCCCGCGTGCGACCCAAGGAGGGGCCACTGGGGAAGCACCTCTGCCCTGTGCCTCTGGGGGTAGTGGGATTGGGCCTCATGCCTTGTATTTTTTTTCCCTTTTTCTCCAGATATTTCGGCATTTCCACAGGCAGCACCGTTCGCCGATGGAGTGGACAGTTTCCGGTAGGCATCGTGCGCTTTCTCCTCCTGGGGACTTGTTAAAGCTGCACCCACATCCCTGACCACCTCCTTCATCTACCTTTATTAATATTTTTTT
Organism: Neotragus moschatus; assembly: GCA_006410615.1. Taxonomy (NCBI): domain Eukaryota; kingdom Metazoa; phylum Chordata; class Mammalia; order Artiodactyla; family Bovidae; genus Neotragus; species Neotragus moschatus. The sequence goes on along the minus strand of SJYA01001479.1, from coordinate 1,770,062 downwards.
AATATTTTATATTGGAGTATGGGCGATGAACAGTATTGTGATAGTTTCAGGTGGACAGCAATGGGACTCAGCCATACAATTCNGTCTGCTTGTGAGCCAGTGGGGGCGAGATCAGAGTTGAAATTTCAGGGGCTTTGAGCCCATGCAGCTTCTAGCAGCGTCGTCTAGCGGGAGCAGTTACTACTCCCGGTTACTTATTCTACCCACCCCTTAGAGTTGCTCTCCCTTTTTTTCCCTTCCTCCTAGTCCAAGATGTACTTGGCTGCTTGGTTGCCAAGGAGACTTGCTTAAACATCAGTCTTGGGAAGTCTGTTGAAAGAACTGCTTTCTTAAATAATGCTGTTATTTACTTTGATTTTTTTTTAAAAACAAAAAAACTGAGGACCATGTGGTAATTTGACACTCGTTAATCTGTATTCAAGCGAAGGGTTCATTCAACTTCAGGAAAAGCGGTAATTGTCCTATATGAAGTGCTTTAAAAAGGATTCGTCAGAGGGATTTTTCAGCGGATTGTGTCTTAAATCAAAAATTACTCCCATTTTGGTGATCTTATCAAGAAAGCTGATTCCAATTAAAATCCCTTGTTCTCTCATTATATGTTGCAGTTCATTCAAGCGTGATTGTGTGATTGTCTTAACATTAAAAAGCAGTAAATGAATTAATTGTTATTTCTCACACAAGGATGATTTTCTGTCGTAAAATGACCAGAACAGGAATGCATATGTGAATTCTTAATGTAGGGAGATAGCGTTCGTAACATACATCTTTGCTAACATTTCTGTATTTACGGTATTATTCTTTAAGTGCAGTTTTCTGTTCCTCTGCCCTTTTTCTGACAAGAGTCTGTTTTCTTTCAAGTCTCTTATTATTTTTCTTTTGGTCATTAGCAGTAGTCTTTTTTTGTTGGAGTATAGTTGCTTTGCAGTGTTGTGTTTCTGCTATACAGCAAAGTGCATCCGCTTTGTGTATACATGTATCTCCTCTTATTGGCTTTCTGACATACATCTATATGTATAGATATAGATATAAAATGTGTGCCCTGGCTTAATACACCAGATTCTAAGGTTTTAGAGCGTATATTAACATGTAGAGAGGAAAGAAGCCCAGAAAAGCTTTGAAGATACTTTTGGATTTTTTCATGATGGACTGGATCCTTTCCTGGAGCACTGCATGAGGCCCAGTGAAGAGGTTTGTCTCACAGGAACCCCTAAAAACTAGGCTGTGAGTTTTACCTTGAGGCCTCATGAGCCTAATGTGAACTTATAACACAGCACTCAGAGAGATCAGCAGTCCGGTAGTTAAACTCTGCACTAATTTCATGCCTTCATTACAAACAGAAATAACCACTGGCATGCAACAGTTCATTTTGTTTTCCTTTGATATTTGTTCTTTTCTCTCTCCAATTAAATGAGGCCAGGAAATGCATCAGATTCTTTTTATTTAGATTTTAAGCTGTGTCATACAGAGTGTAATAATAAGAGAAAGAAGAAAAGCAGTAATAACTGAGGTGGGTAGAGGGGATTTGTGCAACTGACGGGGACTGAGAAATGAATAATGATGACAAACATTTTACAGTTCCAGGTTACAGAGTATTTTTGTGCATTTCTATTTTAATCCCCACAACAACCTTGTAGGGTCACGGAATTATCTTGGCTTTAAAGCTGAGGGACCTAGACTCAGAGCTTGCTGAAGGTCACAGAGCTAGTGAATGGGAAAGCCCTTTTTGGATCCAGGCTCTTTGCCTTTAAGAAAATCCTGTGTCTGCTTGTCCAGTGTGTGCAGGTGTCTAACAGATAAGGTAAGGCCAAGTAGGGGGCACGTGGATGAGGCGGGTGTGGACTGTGACCTCTGGAACCTATGTGCCCCTCTAAATGGGGCAGCTCTTACCGGCCTGTTGCTGGTTGCCACCCTGGCTCTAAAACATTCTTGTTTTTTCAAGAAGAAAAGTAACTTCCAGATTTTTTTTTTTTGAAGTATCTTTAATTTTAAAAGGGCTTCCCTGATGGCTTAGACAGGAAAGAATCTGCCTGCAATGCAGGAGACCTGGGTTGGATTCCTGGGCTGGGAAGATCCCCTGGATAAGGAAATGGCAACTCACTCCAGTGTTCTTGCCTGGAGAACTTCAGGGACAGAGGAGCCTGGTTGCAAAAAGTCGGACACGACTGAGTGACTAACACTTAATTTAAAAAACTGTAAGGACCTCTTTAAAAATATATCTGGGCCACAAGTGGTCTGGAGCCTACTGGTTTGCTGTCCATAACTACTGAAGTCTCATACAATTTAAAACTGTTTTTCTGTAATACAATAGTAATGTGAATAAATACATCCATTATTATGAGAGTGATTAAGAGTTTCCTGATTTTGATACTAAAATCTCTAGCAAAATTGCTCAACATCCAATAAACAGGTCCAAGTTTGTTTCTGAGGGTTCCTTGGTCTCTTTCTTATACCTCAGAGAAAATGAAAGAGCATGAAGTGCTCCGGAAGAAGAATTTTTGAATCTGGTGAAACAAAATCATTTATAGTTTAAAATGTTTCATGCTCCTAATTTAATTTATTCTGCATACAGAACAAGTCGGTTGGTTACCTGTTGTTGTAGGAAGAGGTAGAATGAAAAGTTGAACAGAAAAAAAGAGCATCCAGAACCTTTCAGTGAAAAGTTCCTTTTAAGGATTTAGGTTATTAGTTAGCTAAAACCTACCACAAAATATTGCAAGATTCCAAAGGAACAAATGTAAATGTAAACTCAAAGAGACATTTGATTTTAGGACCCTGGCAGAGAAAATGCTGTTTACTCCTTAACTAATCTTACAATGAAGCAAATGTTTTTGAGAGGCTGCCACTTTCTCATATGTCTACTAAAATTACAGAGATGTCCGGAGACTTCATTGAGGCAGATCTGGTGGTCAGAGAGGAGTGGTATTTTATTTCCATCATTTCTTTCGTTTATCCAAATAAGGTCTCATTAAAAAAGAAAAAGCCAGCATTTGGACAGTAGCTTCTGATAGTTCTGTCATTCTAAAATTACTCTCTTGAAGGAGGCTTTAGTGATAAATAAGTGAATTTCAGTTTTCAATTCTTGAAAGTATGTTGCACATTGAGTAAAGAGGCAGATGTTAGTCAGTACTAATAAAGCAAAGTCCTGGCGGGAGATAACACCTCTGCCCTTAAAGATTCAAAGCAAACAAGCATATTGTTCCTGGAAGCTTTTACTTTTCCAGCCCCTTCTACATGCAAACTGCTTTCCATGTTGTCTTCATAACATCCCTATAAAATGAGCATGTTATTTCTGTTTGACCATTGAACAAGATTATTTGAAGTTAAATTGGACCAATGAAAGAAAACTCTAAACCTCAACAACGTCCCTCACTTGACACCCACACTTCTCTGCCAGTTTCCTAATGGGTGTTATAGATATGCATATAATTGTGGTTCTGAGGCAGTTGTGTGTTACATGCTATGACAGAGATACAGAATTCCACAGAAACACAGGTATGAGAAAAATCTTAAAACTGTTCTGATTCTGGAGGTCAGGTAAGTCCTATGTAGAAGGAGAATTAGTGCTGAACCTTGATGGCTTTGTGGGTCTGATTATAGTAAATGAAGATCCCTTTAGCTGTCGAAAGATGGAAGGTTCTGCCAGACAGTCATTTGGAATTGTGCATTGAGAGGGTAATGTACATGATTTCTGATGTCGATAACCTCATTATTGTAGCTGAAGGGATGATGCAAGATGTAGGCAGAGGTATTGTCTCCAACTGCGATGCAGCAAGAAGAAAGAACTGGGGATATAGAGAGGGTGTGGGGGAAGTTGGGTTGGTGAACGAGACCAAGAGGGTAGTTGTAGACAGAGAGAGAATCCAGAGAGTGTAGTACTGATTGTTCGAAAAGAGTGAACCTAAGAGAAAAGATGAACCAAGTATTATGATCTCTATACAGAGTCTGGTACCTGGCAAATACCAGTTAACTACCACGGTGTGCCTGAATTCTTAACATCCAACATCTGGCACACAATTTCCTCTCATATTATCACTTTTCTATGGAAAGGAACATTTATAAATATTTTGTTGTTCAGTCACTCAGTCATGTCCAGCTCTTTGTAACCACATGGACTGCAGCACGCCAGGCTTCCCTGTCCTTCACCATCTCCCAGAGCTGGCTCAAACTCATGTCGATTGAGTTGGTGATGCCATCCAACCATCTCATCCTCTGTCATCCCCTTCCCCTCCTGCCTTCAATCTTTCCCAGCATCAGGGTCTTTTCTAATGAGTCAGCTCTTTGCATTGGATGGCCAAAGTATTGGAGCTTCATCTTTAGCATCAGTCCTTCCAATGAATATTCAGGGCTGATTTCCTTTAGGATTGACTGGTTTTATCTTCTTGCAGTCCACGAGACTCTTCAAGAGTCTTCTGAAACACCACAGTTCAAAAGCATCAATTCTTTGATGCTCAGCCTTCTTTATAGTCCAATTCTCACATCCATACGTAACTGGAAAAAACATAGCTTTGACTAGATGGACCTTTGTAGGCAAAGTTATAGATATTTTATATGAATGCGATTAGAATGGACAAATATTTGAATTTTTAAAAATGGGAATCAGATTGTGAAAATTAGATGAGAAAAGAACATTTATTAGTGTAAATATCAGTATAAACATCATAGGCTTGGAGGTTAGAGAGTCTCTTGCAAATAGAGATTTTAATGTTAGGTACATCTTTTATGAAGTCTCATATCTGTGGGATAAGTGAGAAAAGTGAGGAGAAATGTATGGTGTGTTAGCTGTTTGGAAATCTATACTCACACTCAGAGAGAAGCCTTTAGTGACAGATAAATGTACTCTGTTCTTGATCCTGATTGGCTCAATTTTTTGTTACTTGAGTGGAAGTATGAAAAAAATGTGACAAGGGAAAGTTAGACTCGAATTCAAGTACTAGATCTGGAATGACTGGGTGGGAGAACTGTTAGAATGATGGGCACAAAGTAACAGGATGAAATCTAATAGAAAACATGACATAGCCAGCTAGAGTCTAGCGCTGATTACTTTTGGCTTGTCAGGAGTTCACTTTGAAGTTGGAGGGATTTTAATTCCAGTCAAGTACAATATAAGCCAATGTGATGATTTGCTCTTCACAGATATATTTGGCAAGTAATGGAAAATATTATGAACAGATGATGTTAGAAGCCCTTCTTTCAGGCTTCAGTAGAGTGCTGACTCAGTAGTTGTGGCACACACCGGCTTAGCACTGTGGCCTGTGGTATCGTCCGGGACCAGGGACCAAACCTGCATCCCCTGCCTTGGCACCAGGAGAATCCCCTTCCCTCTTATTAAATGGAGCTTTTGGTGATGGTGGAGACAGACCTGATTTTGTCTCTGTGTCAGGCAGTGCATTTGCACCCCCTTCCCTCCTTCTATACCTGATTTGTGTTATCTGAGAATTTCTTCCAGCTTGGAGAGGAGAACTTGAGAATTTATCCCAGAACACCCTCTTATTGGGAATTAACAGTTGAAATTAATTTTGTTCTTGTATTTCCTGGTTCTTTACCTCTGATGGGGTCCTTCATGCTCATACTCTACTTGCCAAGATCTTTACTTAGGAGGTAGAAGAAGCACTCAGCTTTCTTTGTCTTGTTTCATAGGCACATTGTGATGCATTAATGCATTGAGCTTAACTTGATTTAGACATATGGTGCTGTAAATCTCGGTAAGATTTTAAAAAGAACTATGTATAAAAAAATAACAGTTTTGCAAACCTGACTTGGAGTCAGATTAGTTCTGCATATGGTGAAAGCACGGAAAGCTGTGAATTTGCTTAACGATGTTTTGCAGGGTTGGAATTACTGACTGATAAGTTGATTTTTAAATGAAGAAGGAAAATCTTTGGCAGTTTTCATCGACTCTTGACTTACTCCTACATGTTTATTTGAGGTATAATATATTCTGCTTTCTATGCCAAATGAGCTAGTTCCAGTTACTTAGAAGCAGGACTTTCCTATAATCCCTCTGCTCCCCAGCACAGCCTGTCTGGTTTACAGGATATTGTTCGAGTAAGTAGTCTCATCCCGGATGATTGCTTCAGTGGGAACACAGTCACTGCTAATGGGACAGATGCCAAGAGCAGTGGAGGAGGCATTTTGCAATTGTTTTTATGACATGAGTTCTGGTGCCTCCTTTTAAATCATTATTTAGAAATCTTATTATTTATAAATTTTAGTTCTTCCAGTTCTTGTGCATTGTCTGTACAAAATAGCATGACACAGCCTTGGAGCCTGGATTCAAATGCTTAACCTGACACTTCTTGGCTCTGTGATCTTGGTACTGGCTCTGGGATCGAGCTACGTATCTATCTCCCCTCAGTCTCATTTTCCTCATCTGTAAAATGGGAACTGTATTATGCTGATGACAGGACTATTCTGAGACTAAATAATATATGTGTAGTAAACATCTAGCACAATGCCTGGTGCATAATAAAATCTCAGTACTCACTAATTCCTTCCCTTTGCCTCCCCTTCGCTGCCTACCTTTTCCTTCCTCATCATGAGGGTAGAATTCACTTAAATTTTATATTCTATTAGTATATAAAAGGCTTCCCTGATAGCTCAGTTGGTAAAGAATCTGTCTGCAATGCAGGAGACCTTGGTTTGATTCCTGAGTCGGGAAGATCCGCTGGAAAAGGAATAGGGTACCCACTCCAGTATTCCTGGGCTTCCCTTGTGGCTCTGCTGGTGAAGAATCCGTCTGCAACGCAGGAGACCTGGGTTCGATCCCTGGGTTGGGAAGATCCCCTGGAGAAGGGCAAGGCTGCCTGCTCCAGTATTCTGGCCTGGAGAATTCCATGGACTGTATAGTCCTTGGGGTTGCAAAGAGTTAGACACTACTGAGTGACTTTCACAGTATATAAAATGTCTTAATCTGGTCCATCAGCCTTAAGAGAGGAGCAGCCTCTTTTTGTGTATTGGAGTTTGAGTGAGCAGTGGACTGCTTAGGTGGACTCCCCTAGGGAGAGGAATGTGTATGTTGGGGTTCTGTCTGTCAGAGGCTTTGGCAAGCCTCCCCTCTCTTTTCCACTGTTCCTGGAGCCACAGGAAAAAAAGAGGGAGGGTCAGTTTTCGGAGGCAGTATGCTGGGGCTTTATTTTAGGATCTCTCCAGGGCGCCCCCCCTGTGGAAGCACAAAGCTGCCTCTTGTGTCCCCTGGGGATTAGTAAAAGCAGCACCTAGTATCTGGGGAGTACAGACCTCTTAACATTTCTGTGAGGTCAAGTTCTTGCTGCCAACATCTTTCTGTTCAACCTGGGGTTTCCCTTCATGCTGAATTATGTAAATTTTATGAAAAGGTCAGGAACTCCCCAGGCTCAAAGAAAAAAACTCCTCAAATTCACTTTCAAGTCAGATAGGATTAAACTCTTCCTAAAGAGAATACTTTCTAAAAGTTAAATCTTTTTTTTTTTTCCTTTTTCCTCTGTACCATTTTTTGTCCCCTCTCCCTTGCCCCTGCCAAGAAAGTCCTCATCTTCACAAATGGCAGAGTGATCTTCCTCTTTTTTTGGATATCATTAGATTCTCTGATAGTCTAGAAACACAGATGAGGTTAGTGTGTCCTGAATTTTTTCGAGGTTATCCCCCAGCTCACAGGCCGAAGGTAACTCAGGAAGCAGTGGGGACTACTGGCAGCCTACCATACTGGTGACTTTTGTAGTATTAATAACAAAAAATATTTATAGAACGATAGCATGAGCAGTAATTTTAGGAAACTATATACCGCATGGATTCAGTGGACATGAATTGGAACAAACTTTGGGAGATAGTCAATGGCAGGGAAGCCTGGTGTGCTGCAGTCCACGGGGTCACAAAGAGTCAGTTATAACTTAGCGACTGAACAACAAAATACCAAGCTAAATTCTGTTTTTATCATACAGTGAATTATAGAGCATTTCATTTACAGAAAAGACTGTTTCTTGTGCTACATGTGTCATTTGAGAAACACGCACATTTAAGAAACTCATATGTGTATGCATGTATATATGTATGTATGTATTTCAGTGTTTCTTTAAATGTGTTGCAATTTAATAATTCAAATATATATTTAGTAGTTAGTAAGTAACATCAATTTAGATACCTAAAATAAGGGCTTAGAGAATTTGTTCATGCTGAATTTGTGATCATTTGTCAGACAGAATATCCTTTACCTACCCTTTACTCTCTAAGAAACCAGAAGAGGATATAGTAAATTTTTAAAAAAGATTCAGTATGTAGTAGATATTAATTACAGTGAGGTGTGAATTCCAGGATTAAAAATATGGTAGCCAAATGATATCAGTACCAGATCTTGTGTTTGCAGCCAATTCAGATACTAACAAAGTTCTAAAATCATACTGCTAAGGAAAAAGAGCCTTTAAATATGAGCATATTCTCAACGACTTCCCAAGTGACAGCTGTGGTTATTATTTTAGAGATTCATGTTCATAATTGAGGTAGATATCCAAATGGAAGAGATTTATTTTGATAGAGTCTCTCATTGACTTGCATCCTCATCTGTTCTGTCTGACATTCCCTGAAAGAGACTTAAAAAAAAAAAAAATGCTGTTTTTGTGATAGGCAGTAGTGTAGATGTAATCCAGTAACCCCTCAACAGCAAAGATTCACCAGTCTTTCTCAGACTGATGTCTTTGAGCTGATATGGCTGATTTTTTTTTTTTTTTTTAAGAATACAGAGCCTAAAATTTATGGAATGAAAGTTTTGGTTTTTCCTTCTATGGAAACATTAATTAACTACAGTCTGATTTAATTTGAGCACAGCTTATCATCTTTAGCTTTAGGTCAAAGCTGTTTATCATTTCCTGAAGGTATTTCATATCATCTAGAGATAGGGCTTCCCAGTTGATCAAATATCATTTGAGAAACTCATGCACAGTCCTTAGGCCTTTCTACACAGCATTTAACTTGACTTTTTACTGAAACTCTATAATTTGTGAATGTGTCATCCATAGGGTTTTGTGGTTAAATTTTCTTGTCATATTTCACAGAGTTGTCAACTTCTGATTTCAATTTCATGTTGTTCTATCAATATTGCTCTCCAGAATTCTGTAAATTATAGTCATTGTATATTATTAATTGCTTTAAAATGGAATATTGATATATTTAATGCATGTAACTGCCAAGGGGTTTGTAGATGTGGGTGGAACTCTTTGACCAGCACCTTCTCTCTTTGTGGCTGAGTGTCTGGTAAGCATGGAATTGGGACAAGAGGAGTCAGTACATGTTTCAGCTACATAGTAGCATCAGCCATGTGTATTGCCGTTGTAAATGAGGACATACTTTGACCTTGGACCTAATGAAGCATGAAATTCCCAGATCCCCTCAATATATGTGCCTTGTTTACTGTGTTCTTCTTTTCAGGAACCGTATTCTTAGAGTTCTTCTGCTTCTTCTATGTTGACCCCGTTTTGGAAAATATCAATATTCTGTGATTGCTTCAGAATTTTGTTGCTGTCCTTCTTTGCTCGTGTGCAAACTTGCAGTGCCTCAATCTGCAACTATTGGTATACCTTTCCTTTTGTGTATTTGTGTGTCCATTGATGAAGAGACAGAGGCAAGGAGGAAAGTGAAAGTGAAAGTCGCTCAGTCGTGTCTAACTCTTTGCAACCCCATGGGCTATCCAGTCCATGGAATTCTCCAGGCCAGAATACTGGAGTGGGTAGCCTTTCCCTTCTCCAGGGGATCCTCCCAACCCAGGGATCGAACCCAGGCCTCTCTCATTGCAGGCGGATTCCTTACTAGCTGAGCTATGAAAGAGGACCTCTTGTATTTCAGCATTAAATGAGCCCATTAAGTGGGTTGGACAGTAACCAATGAGGACCAAGATATTTAAGAAGCCCAGATATCACTGACTCAGGAACTTTTTTAGTTCTCTTCTCTTCTTATCTGGAACTTCATGGTTGGCCTCAGGGCTAGGAGTGGATTGAGAGTTTCAGGAGAGGGTTTTTCTAGATGGTAACAAAGCACCCATCAGTATCTTAGCCAGGAAAGAGAGTCTCACAAGAATCAGCCTTATTTCCTCTCAGGCCACCTCCCAGGCTTTCTGAGAGCAGTGCCAGTATTGATAAGGTCTCTTCTTAAGGCTGCTTTTACCTGTGGTTGCTTGGGTTCCAGGGCAGAACTGAAAATCCTTCACTGATCATATTTCTGTACATGAGGTGAGGCACAGTGAGGTGGATCAGGAGGGCAGAGGCCCTCGGAGTCAGAGTGTTCTTGTTTCCAGCTCTGCCAGGGGAGCTCTGTGCCTGAGTCTCCTTCTTTATAAACTGGGATAATAGAATCATGAGAACAAAATTGGATATGTTTTTTAAAAGCTCTGTTTATAAAAAAAAAAAAAAAAGAGCTGTATTATTGGCTTGATTGGCTGTTCTGGAACCTTGCTTTAGAAAATCATACTCGATCAGTGTTCTGCAAGTAAATCCAGCCCTATTGTTGCAACCAGGCTGATCCTCAGAAGGACCTGAAGTTGTTTTAAAAATACAGATTCCTGGACTGTATATATTTTTTGTGTTGGAAGCTATATTGGTTGCTGAGCCCCAGTGTATTAGGACACCTTTCCTGAGTGATTCTTATGGTGGGCCTAATCCCGGAGCTGCAGGTCAAGAGCACAGGCACCCGGTCACACTCTGCTCCTATTCCTGGCTCCAAGGATCCACCGGGCCCCCTGGATCTGGGCCTCGGTTTTCTTTTCATTCACACTTAACAAAAAATAACACAGCAAATAAGTCCTGAGTCACAGTGCTCTCTGGATATTCAATTGGTGTTTAAACGTTGCAGGCAATGCTTCCTAAACAAATGCCCTGGGATAGTTGTGTGATTAACATCTGCACTGCTGAAACAGAATTTAGGATTTTCCACTCAGATTTGTGTACAACTAAATCAGGTGAATTACTGCAGAGTGTCTTTGTAAATATCCTCATTGTAGTTTACCCAACATTGAAGTAGTTTGATTGATTTAAAAATGGACATTTCTTTGTGTGTGCTTAGTCACTTAGTCCTGTCCTACCCTTCGTGACTGCATGGACTGTAGCCTGCCAGGCTCCTCTGTCCATGGGCTTCTCCAGGCACAAATACTGGAGTGGGTTGCCATTCCCTTCTCCAGGGGANAGACTGATGTCTTTGAGCTGATATGGCTGATTTTTTTTTTTTTTTTTAAGAATACAGAGCCTAAAATTTATGGAATGAAAGTTTTGGTTTTTCCTTCTATGGAAACATTAATTAACTACAGTCTGATTTAATTTGAGCACAGCTTATCATCTTTAGCTTTAGGTCAAAGCTGTTTATCATTTCCTGAAGGTATTTCATATCATCTAGAGATAGGGCTTCCCAGTTGATCAAATATCATTTGAGAAACTCATGCACAGTCCTTAGGCCTTTCTACACAGCATTTAACTTGACTTTTTACTGAAACTCTATAATTTGTGAATGTGTCATCCATAGGGTTTTGTGGTTAAATTTTCTTGTCATATTTCACAGAGTTGTCAACTTCTGATTTCAATTTCATGTTGTTCTATCAATATTGCTCTCCAGAATTCTGTAAATTATAGTCATTGTATATTATTAATTGCTTTAAAATGGAATATTGATATATTTAATGCATGTAACTGCCAAGGGGTTTGTAGATGTGGGTGGAACTCTTTGACCAGCACCTTCTCTCTTTGTGGCTGAGTGTCTGGTAAGCATGGAATTGGGACAAGAGGAGTCAGTACATGTTTCAGCTACATAGTAGCATCAGCCATGTGTATTGCCGTTGTAAATGAGGACATACTTTGACCTTGGACCTAATGAAGCATGAAATTCCCAGATCCCCTCAATATATGTGCCTTGTTTACTGTGTTCTTCTTTTCAGGAACCGTATTCTTAGAGTTCTTCTGCTTCTTCTATGTTGACCCCGTTTTGGAAAATATCAATATTCTGTGATTGCTTCAGAATTTTGTTGCTGTCCTTCTTTGCTCGTGTGCAAACTTGCAGTGCCTCAATCTGCAACTATTGGTATACTGTTCCTTTTGTGTATTTGTGTGTCCATTGATGAAGAGACAGAGGCAAGGAGGAAAGTGAAAGTGAAAGTCGCTCAGTCGTGTCTAACTCTTTGCAACCCCATGGGCTATCCAGTCCATGGAATTCTCCAGGCCAGAATACTGGAGTGGGTAGCCTTTCCCTTCTCCAGGGGATCCTCCCAACCCAGGGATCGAACCCAGGCCTCTCTCATTGCAGGCGGATTCCTTACTAGCTGAGCTATGAAAGAGGACCTCTTGTATTTCAGCATTAAATGAGCCCATTAAGTGGGTTGGACAGTAACCAATGAGGACCAAGATATTTAAGAAGCCCAGATATCACTGACTCAGGAACTTTTTTAGTTCTCTTCTCTTCTTATCTGGAACTTCATGGTTGGCCTCAGGGCTAGGAGTGGATTGAGAGTTTCAGGAGAGGGTTTTTCTAGATGGTAACAAAGCACCCATCAGTATCTTAGCCAGGAAAGAGAGTCTCACAAGAATCAGCCTTATTTCCTCTCAGGCCACCTCCCAGGCTTTCTGAGAGCAGTGCCAGTATTGATAAGGTCTCTTCTTAAGGCTGCTTTTACCTGTGGTTGCTTGGGTTCCAGGGCAGAACTGAAAATCCTTCACTGATCATATTTCTGTACATGAGGTGAGGCACAGTGAGGTGGATCAGGAGGGCAGAGGCCCTCGGAGTCAGAGTGTTCTTGTTTCCAGCTCTGCCAGGGGAGCTCTGTGCCTGAGTCTCCTTCTTTATAAACTGGGATAATAGAATCATGAGAACAAAATTGGATATGTTTTTTAAAAGCTCTGTTTATAAAAAAAAAAAAAAAAGAGCTGTATTATTGGCTTGATTGGCTGTTCTGGAACCTTGCTTTAGAAAATCATACTCGATCAGTGTTCTGCAAGTAAATCCAGCCCTATTGTTGCAACCAGGCTGATCCTCAGAAGGACCTGAAGTTGTTTTAAAAATACAGATTCCTGGACTGTATATATTTTTTGTGTTGGAAGCTATATTGGTTGCTGAGCCCCAGTGTATTAGGACACCTTTCCTGAGTGATTCTTATGGTGGGCCTAATCCCGGAGCTGCAGGTCAAGAGCACAGGCACCCGGTCACACTCTGCTCCTATTCCTGGCTCCAAGGATCCACCGGGCCCCCTGGATCTGGGCCTCGGTTTTCTTTTCATTCACACTTAACAAAAAATAACACAGCAAATAAGTCCTGAGTCACAGTGCTCTCTGGATATTCAATTGGTGTTTAAACGTTGCAGGCAATGCTTCCTAAACAAATGCCCTGGGATAGTTGTGTGATTAACATCTGCACTGCTGAAACAGAATTTAGGATTTTCCACTCAGATTTGTGTACAACTAAATCAGGTGAATTACTGCAGAGTGTCTTTGTAAATATCCTCATTGTAGTTTACCCAACATTGAAGTAGTTTGATTGATTTAAAAATGGACATTTCTTTGTGTGTGCTTAGTCACTTAGTCCTGTCCTACCCTTCGTGACTGCATGGACTGTAGCCTGCCAGGCTCCTCTGTCCATGGGCTTCTCCAGGCACAAATACTGGAGTGGGTTGCCATTCCCTTCTCCAGGGGATCTTCCCAATCCAGGGATCAAACCCGGGTCTCCTACATTGCAGACAGATTTTTGAGACCTGGTTTTGATCCCTGGGTTGGGAAGATCCCTTGAAGAAGGGAATGGCAACCCACTCTATTCTTGTCTGGAGAATCCCATGGGCAGAGGAGCCTGGGGGGTTTCAATCCTTGGAGTCACGAAGAGTTGGACACGACTAAGTGACTAACACTCTTCCCTTTTGAGGGATCACACCGGACATTTCTGCACAAGATGAAATGAGATGCTTTTTATTTTATACTTTTTTAGATTTAGAGCATTGATGGTGATTACATTACATTATATAAGCCAAATGGAGAATACAGTTTCCACAGGGGATGAAATCCTGTGAGTCATTGATTAACAGTAGTGAACTGTGACAGAATAGTGTAGATTTACATCAGGATTTTGGGAGCAGAGAAACCATAATTTTGAATTGTTGTTTGCTCTTTGTTTTAGGGACAGTTTAGAAGGTGTTTTGCAGGGGTTTTTTTTAAATATAGGTTTTTAAATTTAATATTCTGTTCTTGGAAACTGGCTGAAACAGTGTGACTGTGTGTGCATTTTTTATGTCTGAGGGGAATTTCATGACTATCTTAATTATCATCATCTTAAAGCTTCAAAATACTTGAATATCAAGTATTTTGAGGAGACATGCAACTGTTAAGCACCAGCATATATATAAGGAGAAAAGAAAGCCTTGTCATGAGACATTTATGAAATTATACATGATTTTGGTCAGAGAAAAGAAATAAGAGTTATGAATGGTGAGGATGTTGCCTATTTATAAATATAAGAGAAGTCATTTTAAGGCATATGATTATATGAAAGAAGGGCAGATATCATATTTATTTGTCTATGATCATTCTAATCATTATTATGACTGTTGTGATGGTTTCTCTATTATTGAGTTAGGCACAAACCAGCTTAATCCCTTTTGCAAGATTATTTTTGAGTTGAAGATACAGTCTTTTGACCTAAAGAATGACCATTTTAGAACTGGAATTGTTTCGTTACCTTTTCCTCCCTGGAAAATGAGATGAAATGGTATGTTTAGAGCTTCACCAAATTGGATTTAGGGTGTATGCTTTCTTCTGCCTTTTGTGTCAAGGACAGGAGAGACAGAGATAAGGGTGAAGTTAACTGTACAATTGTATTTACCATCAGTTGGTTTTTAAGGCTGCAGCTTCATTAGGTGGTTAGCACTTGGCTGTTCTGCCAAAAGCATCTTTTTGGCCATCTGTGCCAAATTAGAGGAAGTAATGGCCTTGGGCACAGCTGCGGAGTCTACTGTGTATTTCTAACTCATTTATTAATGATAATGATCACACGGAGAAGTCCGGTGGCCAAGTGTGTAGAATAAATCGAGGGACCCAAGTACAGACATAGAAATTTAGAGGCGCAAGAAAGAAGAATTTGTGTTTTACATCATGAAATGAAAGTAGGTGTTATTTAACTCTGCAGCGAGGACTTTAATGTTTTTTACCTTCATCTCCTTATGGTAGCTTTCTTCTGGTGGTTTGGTGGTTTAGTTGCTAAGTTGTGTCCGACTTTTGTGACCCCAAGACAGTAGGCTGTCAGGCTCCTCTGTCTATGGGATTCTCCAGGCAAGAATACTGGAGTGATTGCCATTCCCTTCTCCAGGGGATCTTCCCAACCCGTAGATTGAACCCTGGTCTCCTGCATTACAGGAGGAGTCTTTATCTTCTGGGCTACTAGGGAAGCTTTCTTCTAAGGAGAAATAACTACAGGAGAGACTGACCTTGATTTTCAGCACTTCTTTGTGATGCTTCTAAAGTTGATATTTTTGCTCTAAAGTTGATATTTTTATAGGAGGTGAAGCTCATTAATAGATCTCAAAATTCATTGATTGGGCCTTTTCTCAGCTCAACAGGTCTATTAAGAAGAATCACTGAGGGATGAGTGACTCTCATTGGTGTCACTGCTCTTTTTTGTTGGTTCTCTTGGACCAACAGCAGGACCTTTCCAGGCAGAATAAGTCTGATGTCATTAGAAGTATAATTAAGGAGTTATAAGAAAATAAACTGTTCAACAGTCCTAAGGATAAAAAGAAGACCAAGAATCAGGATTTTAAATAGACATTTCTAAATTTTGTGTGGCCAATTCATTCTCTAGAATACCCCAACTGATGAATATGTTGGAAAGAAACCCTGTAATGAAATTGACCTTTAAGAGAAAGTTACCAAAATTATGTGCGATGACTTTGGCATATATAATGTATTTTAGTAGCAAACTTCCCAGTACATGCTTTTTAAGTTTTTTTCCTCCAAACCTGCCTCCTCCAGAGCTTCCCCATCTTTAGTTATTCAGGCGCAGAGCCTTGTGGAGTCAACCTTACTTCTTTCTTGAACAACTCACATCTAAGCAGTCAGGGGATTCTATTGGTTTTACCTTCAAAATGCACCCAAAATCTGACCGTTTCTCACCATATTCCCACCATTGCCCCAGTCAACACCAGCTGATGCTTAAACTACTGTAACAGATTCTGAGCTGGTCTCCGTTGCCTCTTGCAGTAGTGTTAGTTGCTCAGTCGTGTCCGACTCTTTGCGACCCACGGACTGTAGCCTGATAGTCTCCTCCAGACGTCTTTCCCACCCAGGGATCAGACCCCCATATCTGTGTCTGCTGCATTGGCAGGCTAGTTCTTTATCACTAGTGACACCTGGGAAACCCTTGCCTCTTGTAGATTGTTTCCAATACCACAGCCAGGGCGATCCTTCTAAAACCAGAGTTAGATCACCTTCCTCTTTTGCTCAAACCTCCAATAGATTCCGTCCCAGGAAGCAACACAATCCACACCATCTTTCCCCTCCTATCCCCTGTCTTGATCTTCTACTGTTTCCTGCCCACTCCTGCCCTGGTCTCGCTGGCTGCCTTTGCTGCTTTAGAACCTGCACACATCGTCCCCGGTTTCCTGTGCCTGGACTGCTCCTCTTCTTGCTTGTCCCCAGACTCCCTCCCTTACCTCCTTCAGGTCTTGGCTCAAATGTCACCTTCTCACTGAGGCGCACTGCAATCACCTACTGAAAATGTAAACTATCCCCACCCCCCCGCTTCATTCTCAGTTCTCCTTACCCTGTATTACTGTCCCCCTTTCCACAGCTCTCGTCACTTTAAAGAGCAGATTTATGGAGGGTTGATTTACAGATTGTAAGTGTACAGCTCCATCGTTTTTAGTCAATGTATATAGAATTGTGCAGCTGTCACCTTAGCCCACTTCTAGAATATTTATATCAGTGCCCAAAGCTGCCTTGTGCCTCTTCATAGTTATTTCCACTCCCGCTGCACCCTAGGTAACCTCTAATCTCTGTATCAGTAAATGTAGCTTTCTGGACATTTGAATCTCCGGCTTCTCTGACTTGGTATCACCAGTGCTCAGGAAGTGTGGGTTAGAGGAGCTGGATGTTTGTGTAAAATTCAGTTATTACGCTATTCAAGTGTGTCTGATCCTGTATGTGCTAACTAGGCTGTCATCTCGGTATGCACTCCCAGGCCTCTCAGTTTCTCCTTCCCGCCGGCTCCTGTGCCCTCCTCTCCCCTCTGTTCTTCTGACCACTTTGCTGATTCAGGTCCTCAGCACTATAGCTTCTGTACTGGTCTCTGCGCTGCTTTCTGTTTTCTTCCATCCCTTCCTATATCTTTGGAAACTTGGCTTTCTTTATCTCATTCTTCTTTCTAAAAACCTCTTGCAACTCTCTTAAGACATGTGGCTAAATTAGTCTCCAAAAGCATTTCCCACCTGCCTTCTAATTCTTCCCAGTGTGAACCATCTCCCTTTCTCAGACTTTGTAAGTAAACAGGCTTTCAGGAGGTACTGATTTCTCTTCAACCTCTAATTGTCTGATTCCTAAGCCTCTTTGTCGAGTAACATGTGATTTAAGAAAAAAACAGCAACAAAAATCTTTAAAGCTTCTGGAAATTGGCTGTTTAAAGGAACCCAGTAATTTATCTATATTATAGTTCCTTACATTGAGTATTCTCAAAACGGCTCTTCCAAACTTGCTTTATATGCACTTTAAAAAAAAATTAATCAGGGGTTTCTCTAGCCACCCGTGTGCTGAGGAGAAGTTACAGGATTAATTCCATAGTGGAAACAAAACAACACGTGTCTGGCTGAGGCCCTCCAGCATCAGGAACAGTCCTTGGCTCTGTTTCTCTGTTCTGTGTTCACTGTTGTTCCCTGCTGGAGGGTACTGGGCAGGACTGGGGTGCACAGTGGAGACTGTTTTTTTCTGGGTTCCAGCCTTCTCATGTACACCCCACCTTCTCCATGCTGTTACTGATTTCAGCTGTTCTGGCCCTTTGTGACGACTGGTGATTTTAAAACCGTCTTTGGATTACAGTGTCCACCAGCCACTTCCCTCCTCCACAGCCGGGGGGGCTCTGGCTTATAGCTGCCTTTTGTATTTTGTGTATCAGCAGCAGTGAGGTGGTGCCTCCATGGGATGGCTTTAGAGGTGGACAGCTCGTATGTGGAAACCTGGCTCATTCTTTTACCAGTTGTTTGGTCTTAGGAAAGTTATTTATCTCTTTGAACCTGAGTATCCTCATTTCTGCTCTGGAGACAGTTATCCCTACTTTGTGCTATAATTATGTGGGTCAGATGCAATCATGTATATATGTTATCCTTGTTCAGCAAGGAAGTAAGCACTCAGTAAATTTTTTCTTGCTCAGTAAATCTACTTCTGTGATTATTCTTAAGCAGAGGCAGGAGGGCCTGGGAGCTAAGGTTGCTCCCCTGTTATTGGAGAGAGCCATCTTTCTTCCTGTTACCACCTCTCCCTGGGTGTGGGGGTGATGAGAATGTCAGCAGTTGTGTTTTGACTATCACCTCTGTTTTTCAGTATTTTGGGTCTAAAGCTGTGATTCATGGGCCACACCTGATTGTGCTTGTATGACCCTGTTACTCTCATTTCAGGATGAAAAGTATAAAAGATCCTGTGTTGTTGTCACTTATTAAATATGCTGCTACTGGTGTTTTTGCTTATGAAAGCATTGCCGGTTTTCTCATTAGTATTATTCTGTTCCATCAAGAATGCTCATTCGGCACATAGTTTTGGGGCATCTGTTCGATGTCAGGCTCTGTGCCAAGTTCTGCTGATTCAGTGGTGAGGAAAACAGATCATAGCTTCATCGTCTTGGAGCTGACACTCTAGTGGAATTGAGGGGCATTCTTCAGATGATTTCACAAATAAGGGTAAAAATCACAATAGAAATAAATGCTGAGGCTCATACTGTTGGGAAAAGTGTAAAAGGACTTTTGACCTGCTCTGAAGTGGTGGTGAAGAGGCCTTCCCTGAGAAGGTGTGGTTGGGGGTCTGAAGGATGTGACAATATAATGAAGTGAAAGCCAGAGGGTGGGGAATGCTTCAGAGGAAAATTCATGTGCAGAGGCCCAGTGCAGTGTTAAGAGGGAAAGCAGTGACAGTGGAGTGCAAAGGGATCCTGAGAGCCAGGGAGAGGGAGCAGGGAGATGATGCTCGAGGGTGGGGCGTGCAGGACCCACCACACCTGGGTCTTTAGTCTAAAAATGGTGGAAGCCACTGAGGCGGGGTTTTAGTCTAGGAGTGACAGCACCTGGAAAGCTAACAGTGGCTTCTGATTGGCGGAGAGCATGCATCACTATTGGAAGGCGTTACCGTCTGTTGCTCTGGTTCAGGTCAGAGAGGATTGTAGTAGCTTGGTGAAAGGAGGTGGTGAGGAAGAGAAAAGACCATTTAAGGGCTGTGGAAGGGTAGAATTTTCAGGTCTTGGTGCTGGATCGGATATTGAGAATGAGGACCCTGCTGAGTCCTGGGTCTCTGGAGGTGGTGCTGTTCCGTGAGAGCTGTGTGGGTGTAGGCACCATTTGCATGGTGGTGAAACTAATCCATACAGCTGGATGGTGGTGCAGTTGGGTGTATGTTGGTAAAATTCATCAAGGGCTTGTAGAAGAGGTTGGGAGTGGGTGGGATGGGTGAAGGAAATTATGTGTGCTTTTGGCAATATTAAATTTGAGCTGTCTTAAGGTATTCAACTCTCACATCCATACATGACCACTAGAAAAACCATAGCCTTGACTAGATGNAAGTGTTGACTCATTGGAAAAGACTGATGCTGGGAGGGATTGGGGGCAGGAGGAGAAGGGGGCGACAGAGGATGAGATGGCTGGATGGCATTACTGATTCGATGGACGTGAGTCTGAGTGAACTCCAGGAGTTGGTGATGGACAGGGAGGCCTGGCGTGTTGTGATTCACGGGGTCGCAAAGAGTCGGACATGAATGAACGACTGAAGTGAACTAAACTGAAAGTATTCAACTGAAGATGTCAAATAGGAGGTTATTGTATGTTTGGTTATCACAGAAACTCTGATACAGTTTTTAATCAGGGTTGGAATGCCTAGAGATAAAAGTTGGAGAAGGTGATGGCACCCCACTCCAGTACTCTTGCCTGGAAAATCCCATGGAGGGAGGAGCCTTGGTAGGCTGCAGTCCATGGGGTCTTGAAGAGTTGGACACGACTGAGCGACTTCACTTTCACTTTTCACTCTCATGGACTGGAGAAGGAAATGGCAACCCACTCCAGTGTTCTTGCCTGGAGAATCCCAGGGACAGGGGAGCCTGGTGGGCTGCTGTCTATGGGGTCACACAGAGTCGGACATGACTGAAGCAACTTAGCAGCAGCAGAGATAATGTAGACCGTTGAACTCTGAACCTCACAGAACGGCAGCACATAATGATTAGGTAGAGAGGGTGGAGCAAGAAAAATGTGTAACTAGAGAGGAAGAGGGAAAACCAGGAGAGGATGGAATCATAGAAGCCAAGGAAGTAGCAAGATTCAAAAGGAGAAAGCATTTATCCACTTTGAATGCTGCCAATATCCAGTAAGTCAAGGACTGAAAATGATATTTGGATTTAATGACAGTCTAGCTAAGCTACTGAGGTGGACTTGGGACCAGAGGCACCTCGCATCCCAGGTCACTGTGCCACCGTGTAAATCCTGGAACCACACCATAACGCTGAGTAGCCCCAAGATCGCAGCGCCTCCCAATGGGTAGAACAGAAATTGAGTTGTAGGAAACAGAGAGTTAAGCTCTTAATTTTCTCCCACACCAGAGTTTGCAGTAGGGCTCATACCTACTCTTGAGACAGTGTCGACTTATTCATTCAGCAGACTTTGTTAGGTACTCTCATGAAAGCTGGATGAGAGGTGGTCTTTGTCCAGAATGTACTCCCAGAATAGCGGAGAGGAAAGATGAAACTACAGTACATGTGTAACTGTCGTCTAGGCCTAATGTACACCTCCCGAGCACAGGCACAAATTGTAGGAATTCAGAGAATGGAAAGTTTGGTAGAAGATCTGGAATGCACAATCAAAAATAGAAACATGAAATGCACAACCCAAAGCAGCATATTTCAGGGCCAGAAGCCTCCTGGAAATCTGAGATAATTAACACCTTAGGATTTACTTCAGAGTGTCACTGGTAGCTCATTAGGCTTTCTCAGGTGTTGCTTTTTCCTTTGCACTTTTGCAAACAAATTTTCAAAGGTTTGCTTACCAGGTTGAAATTTCAAAAAATAAATTTTTCTGAAAACTCTTTTAAAGGTACAGCTTTTATGATTCATATGTTCCAATAGCAAACTAAATTTAACTGAAGTACCCAAAAAGTCAACCCTGCTTTTGGTAGAAAATATAGTGGAAAAGGGTATGTCTTTCTTCTTTCAACCTGGATTGACTGTAGTTTTTTAAATATTTTGAGAAATGTCCTTACTGAATAAGTGGAAGTGGTCAAATGTGGATTTTGATATTTGACTTAAGAAATATGATTCTTGCTTTTTTTTGGAAGTCTGTATCTCCACTAAGAATTAACTGTACTTGATCATTCCTTAAATGTTTCCTGAAGGACTTAAGACACATTTTATGTGAAATTTTAGCTCTGAGAAACTGGTTTTATAATGCAAAAGAGGTTTGATATGAGAGGGTAATCGTAAAACAATTCAGGATAAGACTGCTGTTGTAGCTGACTTCACATAATCCATGAAAGCCCCTTTTATTAGCACTACCCTGAAAGTGAACTCCGGGAGTTGGTGATGGACAGGGAGGCCTAGCGTGCTGCGATTCACGGGGTCACAAAGAGTCGGACACGACTGGGCGACTGAACTGAACTGAACTGAAAATGAACCTGGAAAAGCGCCTTCTCAGTTTTCCCTTCTGGGTTCCCTGCTGCACAGGGATCACCTGGGATGGTGCCTACCAGCCACTGTTTTTCTGTGTTTTACCCTTCACTTTTCCCACCTGCACCTCCCCCACCCACAAGAAAAATAGGCAAACACTTTCTTCTACTGAATTCTCAGTTTTCCTCTGTTATGTGTGGGTGGGATGGGGGTCGGATGGGGAAAGTGGTTGTCACATACCTTTTTGAGAATTTAATAAATTCCTCTTTCTTGTACAGAATGCATGCATGCTTGCAGCTTCAGAAAAAGAGTGACACAGAACATCAGGGGCTGTCGCGTGCTCGAAGTCTGTTCATGGATCGCAGGTTGGAACCTTGTGCTGTGACCATCCTGGGTACCAGGATCTGAAGGCGCTTTCTCAGACACATCTTTCATTGTAGTAGTCTCTTGCCTTAGGGGCTTCCCAGGTGGCACTAGTGGTAAAGAACCCGCCTGCCAGTGCCTGAGACAGAAGAGATGCAGGTTTGATCCGTGGGTCGGGAAGATCCCGGGGTCTGGAGGAGGGCATGCAGCCCATTCCA